>QNTS01000454.1:1141479-1159539 GCA_003317085.1 Hucho hucho
ACACACACAGACCCCTACACACACTCATACAGACAGACCCTATACAGCACACACACAGACCCCTACACACACTCATACAGACAGACCCTATACAGCACACACACAGACCCCTACACACACTCATACAGACAGACCCTATACAGCACACACACAGACCCCTACACACACTCATACAGACAGACCCTATACAGCACACACACAGATCCCTACACACACTTATACAGACAGACCCTATACAGCACACTCACAGACCCCTACACACTAGTGGTGCGCAGGTCAGCTGTTTGTTCACCCTCACGATCCGCAACCGCCCCGACTATACAGTATGTGATAAAGTTAACATTTGAAAAACCCAGCGGCATTTGCGTAATGTTACTTAGATTGCCTATTAAATAAAGATGAAATAAAATACAAAAATAAACTTAGATTGACGCATGGGTGTGTCAATAAATTCTTACGGATTGTAAACCTATGTGAGAGGTTATAGACCTACAGTCAGTGTCCAGATTTCAACTAGAGAGAGATAGAGAGAGGGAGTCATTACACTAACCACTAACACACTGGAGAGGGATAGAGAGAGGGAGTCATTACACCCATTTAACCCACCTGAACAGTAGGCTACAATTCACTTGAATTCCCAAACAGAACATAGCCAGCACTGCTATCCTCCTTTTTACCACTTCACCAAAGCTTTCCCAAACATTACTTTTCTTGCCCTCTCTTCTCTATATTTTCAACTCTCCAATTTCACAGCTTTTCTCATATTTAATTAAAATCCTACATTGTTCTTTTTGCCTCTGTGGACTGGATCAACATTCACTTTTTCTGACGGTTCCCAAAAGCATTTGGCGATTAGCGTGTAGAATATTCGGCGAGCGTACAGTTAGGCCCTAAAGCTTAGGCTTATGCATTAATGCCAGATAGCCTAAAATAATTAAATAAAAATCTCAATGTAGCCTACATATATTAATTGCACATAAATAATACATTCATGGCTTATTTTAGGTGTTGTCTTCTCTTAATTCAACCTGCCCTCCACCCACATGCCTTTCATCAACACAAACATTTCATGACCCTAAACCCACCCACCTTGCGGATATAGGCTAAACGTGGGAACCGCGGGTTATGAGTCAACCCGTGCATCACTAATACACACACTCATACAGACAGACCCTACACAGTACACACATAGACTCCTACACACACAGTCAGTGACACTTTGATCCCACTGTCAGTTTGTTTGGTAGCAGATCCTAGATCCTAGGTCTGCCACATCTAACTGTTGGTTGACTTATACACAGGCAGCCAGTCAGGCAGAGAGGTAAGGCCTCCCCATTCCCAGGCCACTTCCACAGGGCAGACAGAAGGCTACAGTACCTAATCTGAACACAGGCTGCTAGGATTAGAGTGGTGTTAGAGATGGAGAACATTACACCCCTTTAGTTTAAAATAGGGGGCCTCAGGCCTCCTGTAATCCTCAGGAGGATTTCCAGAGGTGGGACCAAGTCACTATTACTCGGGTCAAGACTCGATTCAAGTACAAGTCATGCATTCTAAGAGCAAGTCAAGTCTAGTCGAGTCACAAGTTTTCAAGTCAAGTGTCAATTCTAGGGGAACAAATTATCGATACATGCAACGACTTGTTCAACAACAAATCTTTGTCTATTCGAGGCTACAGGAAGGCATGGCAGGTTGAGGTGCTCGGAGTGTAGATTTATTTACAGGTCTTGGTGATCCAATGGTGAAAGCACCATACCATACAAAATATACAAGTACAAGTATTTACCAAATATACACCTGCAATAGCCCAAAAGAAATAGCCTCTGTATCAGGCTTAACCTGTCCTATCTTAGAAACTGAATCGAACAGGAGCTCAAACAGGCAGGCCTACATAATAAGCATTTGGCCCCCAGGACCAAACAATTACCCAATTGGCAATTACAACCAAAAAATTGGTTCTACAATGTAAAAGGCAATTTCCACGTCCATTGTTACATTGGTACATTCATCTTAATCAGATGACTATTAATGATATTCCAACACCATGCATACATGGAACAATCATTTTCTCTTATTCAACATTCTGACTCCAAAGCGTGGAGCGCAGGCCACGTAGAGTATTTCTATGCGCACTAAGGCATGTGCGCTCCTATTACGCACAACAAAACTCACAGACATTGGACACAGACACATGGAACTCCAACATAACCTTGGAAATATGAACAAAGGAAACTATACATTGAATTAAATAAACATTACTTCTACCTCATGAGTCTTGTGAATGTTAATGTGCACTATAAACATCGCGCCAACTCAGAGCAGGGTACAAAATGGATGGCTATAAAATGAAAACGTATCGTATAGGCCTATCAAACATGAAACATAAATGTCTACGCGTTAAAATAAGCAGTAAGGTAATGGATTGATGAAACGCTAGCAATTATTGTAGTATTCGATGTAATATACATTACCAGTCAAAAGTTTTAGAACACCTACTCATTCAAGGGTTTTTCTTTATTTTTGCTATTTTCTACATTGTAGAATAATAATGAAGACATCAAAACTATGAAATAACACATATGGAATCATGTAGTAACCAAAAAAGTGTTAAACAAATAAAAATATATTTTATATTTGAGATTCTTCAAATAGCCACCCTTTGCCTTGATGACAGCTTTGCGCACTCTTGGCATTCTCTGAACCAACTTCACCTGGAATGCTTGTCCAACAGTCTTGAAGGAGTTCCCAGATACGCTGAGCACTTGTTGGCTGCTTTTCCTTCACTCTGCAGTCAAACTCATCCCAAACCATCTCAATTTGGTTGAGGTTGGGTCATTGTGGAGGCCAGGTCATCTGATGCATCACTATCCTTCTTGGTAAAATAGCCCTTACACAGCCTGGAGGAGTGTTGGGTTATTGTTCTGTTGAAAAAACAAATGATAGTCCCACTGAGCCCAACCCAGATGGGTTGGTGTATCGCTGCAGAGTGCTGTGGTAACCATGCTGGTTAAGTGTGCCTTGAATTCTAAATAAATCACACGCAGTGTCACCAGCAAGCACCCCCACACCATAACACCTCCTCCTCCATGCTTTACGGTGGTAAATACACATGCAGAGATCATCCGTTCACCCACACCGCATCTCACAAAGACACGGCGGTAGGAACCAAAGATCTCAAATTTGGACTTTCCACCGGTCCAATGTCCGTTGCTCATGTTTCTTGGCCCAAGCAAGTCTCTTCTTCTTATTGGTGTCCTTTAGTAGTGGTTTCTTTGCAGCAATTTGACAATGAAGACCTGAGTCTCCTCTGAACAGTTGATGTTGAGATGTGTCTGTTACTTGAACTCTGTGAAGCATTTTTTGGGCTGCAATTTCTGAGGCTGGTAACTCTAATGAACTTATCCTCTGCAGTAGAGGTAACTCTGGGTCTTCCTTTCCTGTGGTGGTCCTCATGAGAGCCAGTTTCATCATAGTAATTGGTGTTTTTTGCGACTGCACTTGAGAAAATTTCTTGACATTATCCGTATTGACTGACCTTCATGTCTTAAAGTAGTGATGGACTGTCATTTCTGTTTGCTTACTTGAGCTGTTCTTGCATTAACTTCTTAGGGAGCTGCAGGTGAGGTGACGGTTTTGGAGAGTCTGGCGTGCCCAAAGCAAAATGCCTGCCACTCAGGCTCAGAAAATAGGATATGCACATAATTAGTACTATTGGATAGGAAAAACTCTGAGGTTTCTAAAAGTGTTAACATAATGTCTGTGAGTATAACAGAACTCATTTCGCAGGTGAAAACCAGAGAAAAATCTATCCGGAAATCAGTTTCTGGTGACCTATTGTTTGACACACTCCCTATTGAATCCATTTGTAACCAGGATTGAGACTGCAGAACCTATGGCTTCCACTAGATGTCAACAGTCTATAAATTGCAATGTCCGTACTGTGAGACACCTAAGTCAGCGCTACTGGGAGACAGGACGGACAGCTGATTGTCAGACCACATGTAACCTCTTGGGGATAATTAAGGAGCAGTGGGGCGCTAACGCCCCATCCTTGACAACATTCAAAATGCAAATGTAGTATTATAAAACATTCATAAAAATACAAGTGTTACACACTCTTAAAAAGCTTAGACTCTTGGCAATCTCACAGCGTTGTCAGATTTCAAAAAGGCTTTATGGCGAAAGCACAACATTTGATTGTTTGAGGACAGCACCCCATGTACTTCCCATATTAGCATAATAATAAAAACAGCGCGGGTGTCACAAAACACATAAAAAGAGCTAAAATAAATCACTTACCTTTGATGATCTTCTGCTGAGGGCAATCCGAAGTGTCCAAGCAAGACATCCAATGTTCCTTTTGTTAGAAAAAGTCCCTATTTATATCCATAAATCTCAGTTTGGTTGGCGCGTTCTGTTCAGAAAATCCCCTGTTCACTTGCCCAATATAAAAGACACAGAGACCGGTAAAAATATACCTATAAACTGTGTCCAAACAAATCAAACCACGTTTCTAATCGATCCTTAGCTACACTATTATGTTTATTAACGATTCAATTTCACACGGATAATATCCTGAACGATAGTAAAGTAAAATACCGAGGTGCACGCTCCCGGGTCAGAAATCACTTCCTCTCTCCACCTACATAATCTTCTTCTATTCGGTTGTTTTTCAAGGTAAACTCATCAAACCTTGTCTAAAGACTGTTGACATCTGGTGGAAGCCATAGGCACTGCAACCTCGGTCCTGGATTTACAGCAGATCCCATAGACAACCATTGGAAAAGAAGGCATGTCACAAAAACAAAATTCCGGATGGGTTTTTGGGTTTTCGCCTGCCATATCAGTTTTGTTATACTCACAGACATTATTTTAACAGTTTTAGAAACTTCAGAGTGTTTTATCCAATAGTACCAATTATGTGCATATCCTAATTTCTGGGCCTGAGTGGCAGGCATTTTACTTTGGGCACGCCAGACTCTCCAAAACTCCCAACACTGCCGCCGCTCCCTAACTAGGTAACAACACCTGCATAGGATCGGTACATCCGAACATCACACCTGCGGGAAAGGTACAGGATGGCAACAACAACTGCCTGAGATACACCTGGAACGCACAATCCCTCCATCAGTGTTCAGACTGTCCACAATAGGCTGAGAAAGGCTGGACTGTGGGCTTGTAGGCCTGTTGTAAGGCAGATCCTCACCAGACATCACCGGCAACAACGTCGCTTATGGACACAAACCCACCGTCGCTGGACCAGACAGGACTGGCAAAAAGTGCTCTTCACTGACGAGTCGCGGTTTTGTCTCACCAGCGGTGATGGTTGGATTTGCGTTTATCATTGAAGGAATGAGCGTTACACCGAGACCTGTACTCTGGAGCGGGATCGATTTGGATCGATTTGGAGGTGTCCGTCATGGTCTGGGGTGGTGTGTCACAGCATCTGGGGTGGTGTGTCACAGCTTGTTGTCATTGCAGGCAATCTCAACACTGTGCGTTCAAGCGAAGACATCCTCCTCCCTCATGTGGTACCCTTCCTGCAGGCTCATCCTGACATGACCCTCCAGCATGACAATGCCACCAGCCATACTGCTTGTTCTGTGCATGATTTCCTCCAAGACAGGAATGTCAGTGTTCTGCCATGGCCAGCTAAGAGCCCGGATCTCAATCCCATTGAGCACGTCTGGGACCTGTTGGATCGGAGGGTGAGGGCTAGGGCCATTTCCCCCAGAAATGCCCTGGAACTTGCAGGTGCCTTGGTGGAAGAGTGGGGTAATCTCACAGCAATAACTGGCAAATCTGGTGCAGTCCATGAGGAGGAGATGCACTGCAGTACTTAACACAGCTGGTGGCCTCACCATATACTGACTGTTACTTTTGATTTGGACACCTCCTTTGTTCAGGGACACATAAGTACATTTCTGTTAGTCACATGTCTGTGGAACTTGTTCAATTTATGTCTCAGTTATTGAATCTTGTTATGTTCATACAAATATTTACACATGTTAAGTTTGCTGAAAATAAACGCAGTTGACAGTGAGAGGACGTTTCTTTTTTTGCTGAGTTTATGTTGACCTCAACTTCTTGCTCTGGGAGGAGAGGAGGCTGATACCCCATGGAATATTTGAAGGGAGGGAGTCCAGTGGCCGAGCAGGGGAGAGTGTTTCTGGCATTTTCCACCCAGACCAGATGCTGACTCCAGGTGGTGGGGTTACTGGCAACAAGACACCGGAGCGGTGACCGGCAAGATGCAATAGATTGTATGAAATACAGTATATACCTTTGAGATGAGTAATGCAAGATATGTAAACATTATTAAAGCGGCATTACTAAAGTGACTAGTGATCCATTTATTAAAGTGGCCAGTGATTTCAAGTCTATTTGTATGTAGGTAGAAGCCTCTCTGTGTTCGTCTAATGTCTAATGGCCTTGAGATAGAGGCTGTTTTTCAGTATCTCGGTCCCAGCTTTGATGCACCTGTACTGACCTCACCTTCTGGATGGTGGCGGAGTGAACAGGCAGCGGCTTGGGTGGTTGCTGTCCTTGATGATCTTTTTGGCCTTCCTGTGACATCGGGTGCTGTTGGTGTCCTGGAGGGCAGGTAGTTTGCCCCCGGTGATGTGTTCTGCAGACCGCACCCCCCTCTGGAGAGCCTTGCGGTTGTGGGCGGTGCAGTTGCCGTACCAGGCGGTGATACAGCCCGACAGGATGCTCTCAATTGTGCATCTATAAAAGTTTGTGGGGGTTTTAGGTGACAAGGTCACCCGTGATGTAAATCAGTATTTTGATTTCTGAGGAAGTAGGGAGATGATGTGGAAACCGGCCTCTAGGGGCAACAGTGAGCGTTGTTACTTTAAGTAGGTTTCGGATTTGCTAGGGCATTGTGGATAGGGATGTTGGATGGACACAAGCATTTGCCTCTGATTCAAAAAGTTGTGAATTCAAATCCAGCAATAGAAAGCTGTTTTGGGGATCTTTGTTTTGAGCCTTTCCCAAACCTTAACCCTTACCTTAAACAACCTCAATTTTCGCTTAAAATGACATACCCAAATCTAACTGCCTGTAGCTCAGGCCCTGAAGCAAAGATATGCATATTCTTGGTACCATTTGAAAGGAAACACTTTGACGTTTGTGGAAATGTGAGAATATGTAGGAGAATATAACCCAGTGGATCTGGTAAAAGATAATACAAAGAAAAATACAACCGTTCTTTTGTATTTTTTGTACCATCATCTTTGAAATGCAAGAGAAAGGCCATAATGTGTTATTCCAGCCAAGGTGCAATTTATATTTTGGCCACTAGATGGCAGCGGTGTATGTGCAAAGTTTTAGACTGATCCAATGAACCATTGCATTTCTGTTCAAAATGTTGTATCAAGACTGCCCAAATGTGCCTAGTTTGTGGAATTTTTCTAAATTGTGCACTTTCCTCAAACAATAGCATGGTACTCTTTCACTGTAATAGCTACAGTAAATTGGACAGTGCAGTTAGATTAACAAGAATTGAAGCTTTCTGCCAATATCGGATATGTCTATGTCCTGGGAAATGTTCTTGTTACTTACAACCTCATGCTAATTGCATTAGCCTATGTTAGCACAACCATCCAGTGGAAGGGACACTGATCCCGAAGAAGTTTTAACCATTCGGAGAAAATGCCTAACCTTAAAACTTCTTAGGGATCAGTGGGGCGACAATGCCCCACCTGCGACAACGTCCGGGAAAATGCAGAGCGCCAAATTCAAAATACAAAAGAAGTAATATAAAACATTAATGAAAATACAAGTGTTGCACACTCTTCAAAAGCTTAGAATCTTGGTAATCTCACAGCGCTGTCAGATTTCAAATAGGCTTTACGGTGAAAGCATAACATTTGATTGTCTGAGGACAGCGCACATTTTCAGTTAGCATAATAACATAACCAGCACAGGGTGTCACAAAACTCAGAAATAGCGATAAAATAAATTGCTTACCTTTGAAGATCTTCCTCTGATGGCAATCGGAAGGGTCCCAGCAACACAATAAATGTTCCTTTTGTTTGAAAAAGTCCATCTTTATATCCTAAAAGCTCTGTTTGGTTGGCGCGTTTTGTTCAGAAATCCAAAACATACCTATAAACTTTGTCCAAACAACTCAAACAACGTTTGTAATCGATCCTTAGGTACACTAATATAAATGATAATATTTCACACGGATAATATCCTGGGCGATAGAAAAGGAAAAAACCGAGGCGCACGCTCTCGGTCCCGCGCGTCAAAGAGATGAGTGACTTCCTTAGTCCACTTGGAAAAACATCTCTTACTCCTTGATTTTTCAAGATAAACGCATGAAACCTTGTCTAAAGACTGTTGACATATAGTGGAAGCCATAGGTACTGCAATCCGGGATCTGGATCCCCTCCTTTCAATAGCAAGTCAATGGGAAAAGTGTCACTTCACAGAATCACATTTTCCGGATGGATTGTTCTCAGGTTTCCGCCTGCCAAATCAGTTTTGTTATACTCACAGACATTATTTTAACAGTTTTAGAAACTTCAGAGTGTTGTCTATCCAATACTACTAATTACAGTGGGGTATTTAGTCAGCCACCAATTGTGCAAGTTCTCTCACTTAAAAAGATGAGAGAGGCCTGTAATTTTCATCATAGGTACACTTCAACTATGACAGACAAAATGAGGAAAAAAAATCCAGAAAATCTCATTGTAGGATTTTTAATGAATTTATTTGCAAATTATGGTGGAAAATAAGTATTTGGTCAATAACAAAAGTTTATCTCAATACTTTGTTATATACCCTTTGTTGGCAATGACAGAGGTCAAACATTTTCTGTAAGTCTTCACAAGGTTTTCACACACTGTTGCTGGTATTTTGGCCCATTCCTCCATGCAGATCTCCTCTAGAGCAGTGATGTTTTGGGGCTGTCGCTGGGCAACACGGACTTTCAACTCCCTCCAAAGATTTTCTATGGGGTTGAGATCTGGAGACTGGCTAGGCCACTCCAGGACCTTGAAATGCTTCTTACGAAGCCACTCCTTCGTTGCCCGGGCGGTGTGTTTGGGATCATTGTCATGCTGAAAGACCCAGCCACGTTTCATCTTCAATGCCCTTGCTGATGGAAGGAGGTTTTCACTCAAAATCTCACGATACATGGCCCCATTCATTCTTTCCTTTACACGGATCAGTCGTCCTGGTCCCTTTGCAGAAAAACAGCCCCAAAGCATGATGTTTCCACCCCCATGCTTCACAGTAGGTATGGTGTTCTTTGGATGCAACTCAGCATTCTTTGTCCTCCAAACACGACGAGTTGAGTTTTTACCAAAAAGTTCTATTTTGGTTTCATCTGACCATATGACATTCTCCCAATCCTCATCTGGATCATCCAAATGCTCTCTAGCAAACTTCAGACGGGCCTGAACATGTACTGGCTTAAGCAGGGGGACACGTCTGGCACTGCAGGATTTGAGTCCCTGGCGGCGTAGTGTGTTACTGATGGTAGGCTTTGTTACTTTGGTCCCAGCTCTCTGCAGGTCATTCACTAGGTCCCCCCGTGTGGTTCTGGGATTTTTGCTCACCGTTCTTGTGATCATTTTGACCCCACGGGGTGAGATCTTGCGTGGAGCCCCAGATCGAGGAAGATTATCAGTGGTCTTGTATGTCTTCCATTTCCTAATAATTGCTCCCACAGTTGATTTCTTCAAACCAAGCTGCTTACCTATTGCAGATTCAGTCTTCCCAACCTGGTGCAGGTCTACAATTTTGTTTCTGGTGTCCTTTGACAGCTCTTTGGTCTTGGCCATAGTGGAGTTTGGAGTGTGACTGTTTGAGGTTGTGGACAGGTGTCTTTTATACTGATAACAAGTTCAAACAGGTGCCATTAATACAGGTAACGAGTGGAGGACAGAGGAGCCTCTTAAAGAAGAAGTTACAGGTCTGTGAGAGCCAGAAATCTTGCTTGTTTGTATGTGACCAAATACTTATTTTCCACCATAATTTGCAAATAAATTCATTAAAAATCCTACAATGAGATTTTCTGGATTTTTTTCCTCATTTTGTCTGTCATAGTTGAAGTGTACCTATGATGAAAATTACAGGCCTCTCTCATCTTTTTAAGTGAGAGAACTTGCACAATTGGTGGCTGACTAAATACTTTTTTGCCCCACTGTATGTGCATATCCTAGTTTCTGGGCCTGAGAACCAGGCATTTTACTTTGGGCCCACCAGACTCTCCAAACCTCCAAACACTGTGATCCATAACAGGTTTTAAGATTTCTGAGTTAGTGCCTAAACTTAACCCTAACCTTAAACATTTAGATTTAATGCCTAAACTTAACCTTAAACAATTTGAAATTAGACATTTGGAACAACTGAAATTTGACGTTTGAGAAACATGGATGAAAGTCTAATTCTGACGTGTGACTGTGAGAGCTAGTTGCCAAAGATACCTCTTGGATGGCTCCATCGGCCCATTGAGCTAGCTTTGGAGTGAGCTTACCGTGCATTCTTAAAACTCTGTTACACATCTAAACCATATACTTTGGAGACTAATAAAACAATGAACACACACACCGATCAACCAATCAACCTCCGAAATGTGGCAGAGATACCTTACCAGCAGTTTATAATTGACACAACATACAGTTTAGTAACCACCTCCCCATTCCCATAATGGCAAAAGTGTTTGTCTTTGCCTTTCAATCAGACACTGATATTATCTTGGCAATCAGGTGAGTAGTCTCATCAGCAGAGTGAGGGGCGGGAGGACAAGATGCTTATCTCAATGCAGGGGTGCAACTTTGGGGGGACATAATTATTATTATATATTTTTTTTATCCAGTCAGATAAACACTCCAAACAGCCTTTCCGACCGCTCGGAGGTGTCAGCATGGACCTAAAGCACACTGCTGCCTTGATTTGTTTCACAGTCAAATGAATAAACTCCCCACTGCCCCCAGTGAAAGTTGTGCCCCTGTTTTTTACTTAATAGGTTACATTAAATACAAAGAAAAAGAACATTGAAAGGACTGCTGCTGAATTTCTCTGCTAGGTATACACTGTTCATCTGTCTAGAGAAATAATCATTTGCTTTTGCTGTGTGTGTGCTTGTGCGTGCGCTGCTTGTGTGTGTGCGTGTAACACCTTGAGAGAGTGATGGTCCAGGCCTAAACCACACGAAAACAACACTAGACACTATGGAACACAAAGCTTTTTTTATCTCATCCTGGAATATTAAAGGTCTGAGGTCATCTGCCTTTGGCCTAAACAGCTTCATCAAAGAAATTGGAAATACAGACATTGTCATCCTACAAGAAACATGGTATAAAGAAGACGGACCCACTGGTTGCCCTCTAGGTTACAGAGAGCTGGTAGTCCCATCCACCAAACCACCAGGTGTGAAACAGGGAAGGTGTATGCTAATTTGTTATAGAGCAGACCTAACCCACTCTAAAATCTGGCTAGAAATGAATAAGGAAATGATCTCAACAGAGAAAAATGTCCTCATGTGTGATACCTATATCCCCCCAATAGAATCCTCATACTTTAACGATGACAGCTTCTCCATCCTAGAGGGGGAGATCAACCATTTCCAGACCCAGGGACATGTACTAGTCTGTGGAGACCTACATGCCAGAACTGGACAATAATCTGACACCCTCAGCACACAGGGGGACAAACACCTAACTGGAGGTGACAACATTCCCTCCCCCATATGCCCCCCAAGACACAACTACGTCAACATAACCAACAAAAACGGGTCACAACTTCTGCAGCTCTGTCGGACGCCGGGTATGTACATAGTCAATGGTAAGCTTCGAGGGGACTCCTATGGTAGGTACATCTATAGCTCATCTCTTGTCAGTAGTACTATAGACTACTTTATTACTGACCTCAACCCAGAGTCTCTCAGAGCGTTCACACTGACACCCCTATCAGATCACAGCAAAATCACACTCTCTTTGAACAGAGCTTTGCTCAATCATGAGGCATCAAAGCCAAAGGAGCTCAATAATATTAAGAAATGGTATAGATGGAAGGAGAGTAGTGTGGAAATTTAACAAAAATTTCCTGGACAAAATCTTTCACTGTAATAGTGAAGGTGTAAACTTGGCAGAAGAAAACCTAAACAGTATATTTGACCTCTCAGCTTCCCTATTAAATCTAAACATTTCAAGCAGACAACCTAAGAAAATTAACAACAATGACAAATGGTTTGATGAAGAATGCAAAAACCTAAAAAAGAAATTGAGAAACCTATCCAACCAAAACAGAGACCCAGAAAACCTGAGCCTTCACTATGGTGAATCACTAAAACAATACGGGAAAAAAATGAACAACAAGTCAGAAATCAGCTCAATGTAACTGAAGAATCCATAGAATCTAACCACTTCTGGGAAAATTGTAAAACTATAAACAAACAACAACACGAGAGTTATCTATCTAAAACGGAGATGTATGTAAACCTTTTCTCCAATCTTTCCGGCTCTATAACAAAGAACAAACAGCAAAACATATACATGATCAAATACAAATCTTAGAATCAACTATTAAAAACTACCAGAACCCACTGGGTTCTCCAATTACATTTGAATGAACTACAGGACAAAATACAAACCCTCCAAAAAGGCCTGTGGTGTAGATGGTATCCTAGATGAAATGATAAAATATACAGACAACAAAATTGGCTATAATTAAACTCCTTAACATCATCCTCAGCTCTGGCATCTTCCCCAATATTTGGAACCAAGGACTGATCACCCCAAATTTGATCCCAATAACTACCGTGGGATATGTGTCAACAGCAACCTTGGGAAAATCCTCTGTCTTATCAGTAACAGCAGACTCATACATTTCCTCAGTGAAAACAATGTACTGAGCAAATGTTAAATTGGCT
The DNA here is from genome assembly GCA_003317085.1 of Hucho hucho. Taxonomy (NCBI): domain Eukaryota; kingdom Metazoa; phylum Chordata; class Actinopteri; order Salmoniformes; family Salmonidae; genus Hucho; species Hucho hucho. The sequence continues at coordinate 1,154,369 of QNTS01000454.1, forward strand.
TTTTACCAAATTACCGTACCCTGCACAACCTAATTGGAGGCGGCAGGTAGCCTAGTGGTTAGAGCATCGGATCAGTAACCTAAAGGTTGCTAGATCAAATCCTGGGCTGACAAGGTAAAAATCTGTCATTCTGCCCCTGAATAAGGCAGTTAATCCACTGTTCCTAGTCTGTCATTGTAAATAAGAATTTGTTCTTAACTGACTTGCCTAGTTAAATAAACAAACAAGGCAAATGCTTTGTTGATTTCAAAAAATCTTTCAACTTAATTTGGCATGATGTCCTGCTATACAAAATGATGGAAAGTGGTTTTGGGGGAAAAACATACGACATTATAAAATCCATGTACACAAGCAACAAGTGTGCGGTTAAAATTGGCAAAAAAACAATTTCTTTCCACAGGGCTGGGGGGGTGAGACAGGGATGCAGCTTAAGCCCAACCATCTTTAACATATATATAAACGAATTGGTGAGGGCACTAGAAAAGTCTGCAGCACCCAGCCTCACCCCACTAAAATCTGAAGTCAAATGTGTACTGTTTGCTGATAATCTGGTGCTTCTGTCCCCAACCAATGAGGGCCTACTGCAGCACCTAGATCTTCTGCACAGATTCTGTCAGACCTGGGCCCTGAGATAACATCTCAGTAAGACAAAATAATGGTGTTCCAAAAAAGGTCCAGTTCCCAGGACCACCAATACAAATTCCATCTAGACACCGTTCGTTGCCCTAGAGCACACAAAAAACTATACACACCTTGGCCTAAACATCAGCTCCACAGGTAACTTCCACAAAGCTGTGAACAATCTGAGAGACAAGGCAAGGGCCTTCTATGCCATCAAAAGGAACATAAAATTTGACATACCAATTAGGATCTGGCAAAAAATACTTGAATCAGTTATAGAACCTATTGCCCTTCATGGTTGTGAGGTCTGGGGTCTGCTTACCAACCAAGAATTCACAAAACGGAACAAACACCAAATTGAGACTCTGCATGCAGAATTCTGCAAAAATATCCTCAGTGTACAACGTAACACACCAAATAATGCATGCAGAGTAGAATTATGCCGATATCCACAAATTATCAAAATCCAGAAAAGAGCCGTTAAATTCTACATTCACCTGAATGGAAGCGATTCCAAACCTTCCATAACAAAGCCATCACCTACAGATAAATTTGCCTGGAGAAGAGCCCCCTAAGCAAGCTGGTTCTGGGGCTCTGTTCACAAACAGACCCCACAGAGCCCCAGGACAGCAGCACAATTAGACCCTACCAAATCATGAGAAAACAAAAAGGTTATTACTTGACACATTGGAAAGAATTTACAAAAAAACGGAGCAAACTGGAATGCTATGTGATCCGAAACAGAGAGTGCACAGTGGCAGAATACCTGACCACTGTGACTGACCCAAATTGTAGGAAATCTTTGACTATGTATAGACTCAGTGAGCATAGCCTTGCTATTGAGAAAGACCGCAGAAGGCAGACCTGGCTCTCAAGAGAAGACAGGCTATGTGCACACTGCCCACAAAATGAGGTGGAAACTGAACTGCACTTCCTAACCTCCTGCCAAATGTATGACCATATTAGAGACACATATTTCCCTCAGATTGCACAGACCCACAAAGAAATCCAAAACAAATCCAATTTGGATAACCTCCCATAGCTAATGTGTGAAATACCACAGTGTGCAATCACAACAGCAAGATTTGTGACCTGTTGCCACAAGAAAAGGGCAACCAGTGAAGAACAAACACCATTGTAAATACAACCCATTTTTATGTTTATTTGTTTTCCCTTTTGTACTTTAAGTATTTGCACATCATTACAACACTGTATACAAACATAATATTACATTTAACATGTCTTTATTCCTTTGGAACTTTTATAAGTGTAATGTTTACTGTAAATGTTTTATTGTTTATTTCACTTTTGTTTATAATCTATTTCACTTGCTATGGCAATGTAAACAGATGTTTCCCATGCCAATAAAACCCTTAAATTGAATTGAATTGAGTGAGAGAGACAGTAGTGCAGAAGAGCACATACTAAAATAGAGTGTGCGAAAAGTCATTTCTAAAGTCTGCCATTCCCTATGTCGGCTGAGTTCCCCTCAGGCTCTATGTGACTTGCTGTTTACAAACTGTTTTCCATGTGGCCCAGTCACACACACACACACACACACACACACACACGCACACATACACTGTCACGTCCAGGCCTGGTTTAGCAGGCTGGTGTTTAGTTTGTGTTTTGGGTTGTAGGGTTTTTGTGTTCTAGGTGTTGTATTTCTATGTTTGGGTTAATGGTTCCCAATTAGAGGCAGCTGATTGTCGTTACCTCTAATTGGGAACCATATATATGTTTGTGGTTTTCACTGGGGTTTTTGTGGGTCATTGTTCATTGTTGGTTTGTGTGATTTATGTTCACCGTAGTTACGATCGTCGCGTGTTTATTATTTTTCCCAGTTTACGTTTTAAATAAAATATGTATACTGGAAGCATCGCTGTGTCTTGGTCTGTCACTCAGGAAGATCGTGACATACACATGCACGCACAAAATTACTCACACACACACAAATCAAGGGGGAGAGTTTAATGAAAAAGTAAGAAGACAGGCAAACAGAGAAACATAGACCCTTAACTACGATCTGTCTCCTTCTGTCCCTTTCACCTACTACCATTATCCACTGTGATGTCAACACCAATATTATACACACATACACAACCCCCCCCTCTCTCTCTCTCTCTCTCTCTCTCTCTCTCTCTCTCTCTCTCTCTCCATTCCTCCCTCCCCCTCTCCCTCCCAACAGACGGATAAGGAAGAGACTCTGACCATCCCTGGCCCCTATTTAACCCAAAGCATCTATAGTACAAGCATACAGCATCCACTAACCATCCCCCAATGTTCCTCCAATGCTCGTTAAACCCTACCTCCACCAGGAACCCCTCTCACAGGCCCTCAGATCCACAGCAGTAGTAAAGAGAAGATACCCTAAAACGTTTAGTCTGTTTTCACTGGAAAATCAGCTTTAGATCTGGACTATATGTTGAATGTTTTGGATATCTCCAAGGAGACATGCACCGTTCCATACTAGAAGATTTGTGTGTGTGTGTGTGTGTGTGTGTGTGTGTGTGTGTGTGTGTGTGTGTGTGTGTGTGTGTGTGTGTGTGTGTGTGTGTGTGTGTGTGTGTGTGTGTGTGTGTGTGTGTGTGTGTGTGTGTGTGTGTGTGTGTGTGTGTGTGTTTAAGTGTAAACGTCCCCCCTGAGTCATGCTTCACGTGGTGAGGCAGTCACAAACTCATCCTCCATTTTAGGTGAAACTCGTGACCTCCCGATCTCTTCTCTCTGGTTAGTAGCAGCTACACAACAGGGTCTGACCCTAATGGCCAAAAATAACCACTACTACCAAATCAAATCAAATCAAATCTTATTTTATTTGTCACATACACATGGTTAGCAGATGTTAATGCAATTGTAGCGAAATGCTTGTGCTTCTAGTTCCGACCATGCAGTAGTATCTAACAGGTAATCTAACAATTTCACCACAACTACCTTGTACATACAAGAGTAAAGGAATGAATACGAGTATGTACATATAATATATGGATGAGCGATGGCCGAACGGCATAGGCAAGATGCAGTAGATGGTATAGAGTACAGTATATACATATGAGATGAGTAATGTAGGATATGTAAACATTATATAAGTGGCATCGTTTAAAGTGGCTAGTGATACATTTATTACATCCACTTTTTAATTATTAAAGTGACTAGAGATTTGAGTCGATGGCCGAACGGCATAGGCAAGATGCAGTAGATGGCATAGAGTACAGTATATACATATGAGACAAGTAATGTCAGTCATGTTTCCGGTCACCTTACCCTGGTTAAAAGCAGTGGGTAGTTTAGGTTTTTAAATATAGCAGAAATATACAGTACAAGATTATGTTGATTAAAACCATGCAACATCCACTAATGACCACATTTGTGACCCGTTTTAGGAAACCAGGCACATGTCGCGGGTCGCTACTTCACAGGCGAGCTGTTTGAACGTAAACCTTTTCAAAATGTGTTTTTCGGCAGAAATGTCTTCTCGAACATGTGAACTTTCATGTGCCTTAATATCAAATTTGTATGCTATCTGTAAATACGAATAAAATAGGTAAATTACGAGCATAGTTGTCACGCAGAATTACTTTGAGCCGGTCAGTCACATTGGATACCTTTCCATGATACCTTTCCATCTGGCAATTGTTTTGTTAAATGTGTGGAGTTCAGAGCCAGAAGCAGACATTAGGAGAGAGAGAGAGCTGCAGAGTACCAGCACACCTGGCAGAGGTGACCTCTGGCCTCTCCACTAGACATCACCTTCAAGCCCAGAGAAACAGGAATTAAATAAATTACGACCGGGCGGAGGGAGCAGTCTGAGCTTCTCAGGATGGATGGATGGATGGGGTTTCATCTGCTCCCAAACAGAAAAACAGAACAAATCAGTCCTCATAGACTGCGTCTCACATGGTCCTGCACAAACGTAGTGCACTACAGGGAAGCCGATCTGTCTGGGGTTATTGAACTATTCTACTTGTTGTTTGAGAAATAACAAAGTAAACACACACAGACAGCTGTTTTAATGTTTATAACGTTTATAATGAACAATTGATCTTTAACACTTTCATCGTCTTCTAACGTCTGTGTCTATTTGTTTTAGATTTGTTCAAAACATTTGTCTTGAACATTGAGTCAATATGTACATCAGAACAGTGAGAGTGCAGGATGACACCCACCCAAACAAACACAGTGAGAACATGTGATTATCACACTGCACTGTACGAGCCATGGAGATGAACAGGAATGAGGTGGCTTGTATAGAGGACAATATAATGAAAACAGGTGGAGGGATGGTCCCTCTGGTCCAGACTGAGTGGAAAGGTACCTTGGGTAAATATTAAACACATGCTACACAAGCATGCAAGCACACACAACGCAAGCATGCAAACGCATGAACACACACACACACACACACACACACACACACACACTAACTGGAAAAAGCTGTCATTAGCTCTGAGAGTTTAAATCAGGGCTTTTTCTTCTCTGCAGGGCTGAACTCTGCTGCTCTCTCTTCTTTACACCCATCCCCCTCTCTCTCCCCACCTCCATCCCCCTCTCTC
>QNTS01000454.1:1166533-1174033 GCA_003317085.1 Hucho hucho
TGTGTGTGTGTGTGTGTGTGTGTGTGTGTGTGTGTGTGTGTGTGTGTGTGTGTGTGTGTGTGTGTGTGTGTGTGTGTAGAAGGGGGGCTGGCAGGGGGTTCGAAATTTTAATGTAATAGAAAGAAAATGGGCCTAATGTTTTTAAATACACAGTTATCCAAGCAGAATGCAATTCACTCACAAGTATAGTTCTCTCATGACATGGTATGGCTTTGCTTCTTCTCTATTCATTCTTCCTTTGCCTCTAAACGATTGCCGCATTTAACATATCTCAACCTATCGTCTGCAGATAAAGCTGTTTTGAATTGCCTTTCATCACATGGGAACAAAAACAGATTTTTGGTGAATTGCACAGCGCAGTCCGCCAGGTTTTCTGGGACCTAGATATTAAATAAAAACGTGGGAGTATTAAGTTGATCAAAATCCGCAAACCATAAGCACACACACACACACTTATAGACAATCCGGCTGCAACACAACCCCCTCAAGGTTCCGGGTGAAATACATCAGTGTTCTTTGCTACATTGCCAGAATGACATTCAATTCAGTGTGCCTTCATACAGCATGGGGAAATCAGCTTTTCTCAGGCCTGGTTGACTTGGTCAATTTCATGCTTTTCTAATGGAATGGGAGGAGAAGGAGAAGTATTCATTTGGAAGTGTTTGAAGGGGCTGCCGGGAGTGCCAACAGTGAGTTCAAGTGTAGGCCTCTATCACACTCCATCTCTGACTATGTATGAGCAGGGTGTGTACATTAATCTATTTTAGTCTCTTTCTCTGTCTCCCACTTCCCTCTCCCAATTTGCTACTTCTCTTTCCATACAGTACCAATATTCACCTCTTCTCTCTCCTTCCCTGTCAACAAACTATTGCCTTTTCTCCCTCTATATCCACCCTATATGTCACCCTCCCTCCCTCCCTGTCTCTTTGAGTGTCCCTGTGTTATTCCCAATAGGCCAGGGTTGTGAACAGACTGTGTAGATCCCTCCAGGCTATGCGGCTGTGTGTAAGGCTAAGGACGGGGAAGGAGACTCTGGGGAATCATATTGACAATCTGCCTCTTAATGAGGTGAGGAGCAGACCAGGAGATGAGATTAAGATGGAGAGAAGAGATGGAAGGGAGGGAGAGATGGAGGGAGAGAGAGAGTGGAGGAGAGAGAGAGAGAGAGAGAGAGAGAGAGAGAGAGAGAGAGAGAGATAGAGGTAGAGAGCGAGGGAGGGGCAGAGAGATTGGATGAGTAAGAGAGAGGTAGAGAAAGGGAGAGAGGTAGAGAGAGGTAGAGAGAGAGGGAGTGGTAAAGAGAGAGTGAGGAGATAGTATATCTAGTATATTGTGTAGGTGACTGTGTAGAACATTATGTGAGTACGGCTGAACTAATCAGGAAAGTATCTGCAAGTGTCTAGTCAGTCAGCACGGTGAACATTACACATGTTGTCTGTCCAACGCATTGAAAACACTGTGAAAGATCTGACCTAGCTGCCAGCTACTTGCACAGTCTGTGTGTATACGTATGTGTGTGGGTGTGGGTGGTTGGATGGGTGTGGATTCTGCTACCCCCAGCTTTTTCCAGCTGTATTATTCCTGGGGAGCTGTAGAGAGATGACCCAGTCCCCGTCTGAGAGAAGAGAAATCCTCACTGTTTACATATCATCCTGATTTAGCAGAGAGAGAGAGAGAGCTTATTATCTGTATCACTTGCATTGGCAACTTAAACATATGTTTCCCATGCCAATAAACCTCTTTGAATTGAATTGAACTGAATTGAGAGAGTGGGAGAGAGAGGAGGAGGAAAGATGGATACAATCAAAAATAAAGTTAAGTGACTGTATTATATGACAGTATGAGGACAGAAATGTCCATGTTCCATCCACTATAGCTTGTACTTTTCCTCCCTCCTCCTTCCCTTCTCCTCCCTTCTTCCCTCCCTGTCCATCCTTCTTCCCTCCTCCTTCCCTCCTCATTCTCTCTTCCTCCCCTCCTCCTCCCCTCCTTCATCCCTCCTTCTGTCCTCCTCCCTCCCTTCCTCCTCCCCTCCTCCTCCCCTCCTCGTTCCCTCCCTCCCTCCTTCTTCCCTCTTCCTCCCCTTCTCCTCCGCTCTTTCATCCCTCCTTCTGTCCTCCTCCTTCTGTCCTTCTTCCCTTTTCCTCCCCTCCTCCTCCCCTCTTTCATCTCTCCTTCTGTCCTCCTCTTCCCATCCTCCTCCCCTCCTTCATCCCTCCTTCTGTCCTCCTCCTCTCACCTTCATCTCCTGTGTTCTGTCCCTGCGGTAGTCTCCTGTGGCTGGTCCAATCTGTCCTCTCTCCTGTCTCCCGCTCTCCGTGCCAGCTGGCCCTCTATAGCGCCCCCCTGAGGACATGACAGGTGTACATGACACACAACACTGAGCATGAGGGGACCTGTGGCACACACACACACACACACAGACACACATAATAAGATGCATGCTGGCATGGACGCACACTGGCGTTCAAGGACACATAGACGCATGCTGGCATGGACACACACACACATAAGGATAATGTCAAATAAACCTTTAGGTAACTCAGATCGGAAACAGGGCACACAAATCTCACACATATTCACTTGACATCATCTCAATCCTCCACTACTAATCAATAGTCTCTGCCAGAGGCCTTCTGACAGAGCAGTAAGACGAGCAGGCAGGCCTCCCACTGAGAATCATCATCACTATTTATCATCTATTTATACATCAGAGAGAGAGAGAACACTGCCCCCGCCATGGGATCAATGTTTCTGCGTTTGTACTCCGTCTGTCTGTGTGTGTACACATCCTACGGCCATGGGGAGAAACATTGATATACAGGCCCTCATCCTCCTCCCCAGTCGCTAAGCCTTAAACACACAAGCCAAAGGCTAAAGAGGAGGAGGAAGTAGAGGAGGATGTACAGGAGGAGGTAGAGGAGGAGGAAGTAGAGGAAGATGTTGAGGAGGATTGGGGGAGGTAGAGGAGGAGGCAAAGGAGGAAGAGGTGGAGGAGGAGGTAGAGGATGAGGCAAAGGAGGAGGAGGTGGAGGAGGAGGTAGAGGAAGAGGTAGAGGAGGAGGAAGTAGAGGAGGAGGAGGAGGTAGAGGAGGAGGATATAGAGGAGGAAGATATAGAGGAGGTCATAGAGGAGGAGGATATAGAGGAGGAGGTAGAGGAGGATATAGAAGAGGTGTAGAGGAGGAGGATATAGAAGAGGTGTAGAGGAGGAGGATATAGAAGAGGTGTAGAGGAGGAGGATATAGAGGAGGAGGTTGAGGAGAAGGATATAGAGGAGGAGGAGATAGAGGAGGAGGATTGATCATTGAGAAAGCAGACGTAGTTTAGATGTCCTGGAGTGAAGTACGGAGAGAGAAATGGGCCCAGGTGATACAGAGAGATATCATGCCTGCAGCTGTTTGGCCTTGCTTTAACATCCAGGATATACTGCCTTGTGTTTTGAGGTCAGTTTTGAGATGAAAAGATAAGAAATGAAAGCGTTGAAAATATGAGTGTTATTACAGCTCCTTCTTATCTTATTACACGTCTGCCTGGCTTCATAGGAGTTCCCAGGTGTGTGGTGTGGAACAGGCTGCTAAATGGTGAAACATCTAAATTAGGTTGGTGTCCGGATAGCAGTCCTTTGAAGGGTATAGGCTAATAAAAATTTTCTGAAATAAATTAACAGTACGATTAAGGGAATCTGTTGTTTAAAAATGAAATGCTATCTTAATTGCTGAGGAGGGATCTACCTGATCTGAATTAGTTATCAGTTGATCTGTTGTAGAGGACTTAATAAGATGTAAATGGCTGAAGCAGGTGTGTTGTTGTTGTTCAAGTAATGTGATCAGAATGGTTAAAGTGAAGCTGGTGTGGTTTAGGTACAGGGAACAGGGCTTGGATCTATTGTGTTGTCAGAGTGGGGGTCATTGAAATGGTTGCAATGGGAATTCAGTTTGTGACTCTCTCAGGACTAAAATAGGGAAGAATGACATTAGTTGGGGCAATGCAATCAGCATGACTACATTACTGAGAATGATGGAGGGGTGAGAGAGGGGGATGACAAGACGCTGAGACGCAAACTTTTAAGTGTACGCCACGAGTTCCAGGAGGGGGAGGAAGGCTGAGACAGGGGGAGAAGACGGGAGAAATGTTGGGCTTTGTTGACGATCCATAACCACAAATGTGAAGTAACTCAAAACCAAGGCCAGGAAATCGATTGAAAGGTTTTTTAAAAATATACATCACTCCCTTTGCCTTTCTCTTGCATTTCTTTTTCTGAAATCGAATTACCAAATAACCCCCAAGAAAAATAACGGCAAAGACGACACGGTCCAACAAAACAACATTATGGAAATTGTTTAAGACTTCCCGTATTGCACAAGAGGCCGAACGAAGAACAACCCTTCTGGAATGCTTCTTTGTTTTGTTCCCTTTTTCTGAACAAAAATAAATGAGAGAGAGAGTAGAAAAGGAAGAGGACTGGAGGAGTGGAGGACTAAAGGAGTGGAGGAGGGGAAAAGATGTTGTTGAATATGCGAGGGGTCTACATTTCAGTATTTACCCTCACTACAAACCCAATTACATCAAATCAGATTCAGTGTTTACGCTAACATCAGGGGATGATTAAGTCAGACCCAACGTTCCCCAGAACATATTCTGGCATGCTCTTTTGATTTTGGCTCCTCCAGCCTTCCACCCCTATCCCCTCCCTCAGGCCCCCCAACCCCAAGCCCCTCTACCCATATCCCTCTGCTTACACAACCTCCAGGGGACATGCAGAAAGCAAACAACAAGAGAATGAAATCCATTGAACTTTTAAACAATAAATGTTTTGTGTGTTTCTTTTTTTCTGTTCTGTGCTGTTGAGTTTCGGGGATCAGGTTTGAGTGTTTGTCTGTCAGACAGCATGAAATCTTTACAAATCGTCCATACATTCTCATACCCATAGGACACGTGTACTGTATACACACTCACCATCACTAGCTCTGTTTACGAAACACTGTCACAATTTCCAATATTCATTGTTAATAGTTAACTAATCCTTGGTTTCCATACAAAAGGTAAATATAGTATTTCCCCTTCTAAATTCAAATAATGAATTCCAGCCTAATTTGTTCTCTTATCTTAGTAAATTACACCCTGAGAGCTCTGTAGGGAACATAATGACAAGCTCCTCCTGTGGTTTGACCAACGAGAGGAGTGAGTGTGTGTGTGTCTGTGTGTGTGTTCGTGTGCACAAGTGTGTGTGTGAGTGCGTGTGTGTCTATGCGTGTGTGTGTGTAGTGTGTGTGTGTGCGTCTGTGTGTGTGTGTGTGATTCAGGCTACGTAATCCTCCTCAGTATCAGCAGGCGAGGGGTGCAGTTAACAAACCTGTCATTGTTTCACACAAATCAGCACCTTCTCTGCACCTAGGGTGGGTTTAGGTACACACACACACACACACTCACACACACACACGCAGAGGCAGTACTGCTACACACACACATTCACACAAACACACACCACACACCATGGATAGATCCACAGCTGTGTCTGATCCTTCATTACACAAAAGATATCAACCAGAGGGATCATATTACATTGGACTCAATGTGACCATGGCATAATGCATTTCTTTCTGCTTTGCTTTTCGCTTGCTCTACCCCCTGTGGCTGTTCTAACATGCACACACCTGACCACTCATGTTTGACATTTGTGAGGGAAAAACCGAATGGTTGAAATTGAGAACAAATATCTGTGCCAATGCTCTTTCCTCTTGCAGCTTTCTTCCTTGCCCCCGCCCCCCCTTCTCTTTCTCTTTCTCTTTCTCTTTCTCTTTCTCTTTCTCTTTCTCTTTCTCTTTCTCTATCTACAAGGGATACATCTGAAAAGGCACACTAAGAAAAAAGGGTTCCAAAAGGTTCTTCAGCTGTCCCCATGGGAGAACCCTTTTTGGCTCCAAGTACAACACTTTTCTGTTCCAGGTAGATCTCTTTTGGGTTCCATGTAGGGTTCTACCTGGAACCAGAGATGGCAGCCTCGCTTCACGTTCTCAGGAAGCTATGCAGTATTTTGTTTTTTTATGGATTACTTCTTACATTGTTTCTCCTCGATTATAATCACAGTCGAATATATCCCCCCTCAAGCTGACACATCGACGGCACTGAAAGAAATTCATTGGACTCTATGTAAACAGGAAACCACATATCCTGAGGCTGTATTTATTGTGGCTGGGGATTTTAACAAGGCTAATCTGAAAACAAGGCTCCCTAAATTTTATCAGCATATCGAATGTGCGACCCGGGCTGGTAAAACCCTGGATCATTGTTATTCTAACTTCCGTGATGCATACAAGGCCATTCTCCGCCCTCCTTTTGGCAAGTCTGACCATGACTCCATTTTGTTGCTCCCAGCCTATAGACAGAAACTAAAACAGGAAACGCCCGTGCTCAGGTCTCTTCAACGCTGGTCCGACCAATCTGATTCCACGCTGCAAGATTGCTTCGAGCACGTGGACTGGGATATGTTCCGGATAGCATCAGACAACAACATTGATGTATACGCTGATTCGGTGAGTGAGTTTATTAGCAAGTGCATCGGTGATGTTGTACCCGTAGCAACTATTAAAACCTTCCCCAACCAGAAACCGTGGATTGATGGCAGCATTCGCACAAAACTGAAAGCGCGAACCACTGCTTTTAATCAGGGCAAGGCGACCGGAAACATGACTGAATACAAACAGTGTAGCTATTCCCTTCGCAAGGCAATCAAACAAGCTAAGCGTCAATATAGAGACAAAGTAGAGTCACAATTCAACGGCTCAGACACGAGAGGAATGTGGCAGGGTCTACAGTCATTCACGGACTACAAAAAGAATACCAGCCCCGTCGCAGACCACGATGTCCTGCTCCCAGACAAACTAAACAACTTCTTTGTTCGCTTTGAGGACAATACAGTGCCACCGACACGGCCCGCAACCAAAACCTGCGGGCTCACCTTCACCGCAGCCAATGTGAGTAAAACATTTAAGCGTGTTAACCCTCACAAGGCTGCCGGCCCAGATGGCATCCTGGCCGTGTCCTCAGAGCATGCGCAGACCAGCTGGCTGGTGTGTTTACGGACATATTTAATCCATCCTTATCCCAGTCTGCTGTTCCCACATGCTTCAAGAGGGCCACCATTGTTCCTGTCCCAAGAAAGCTAAGGTAACTGAGCTCAATGACTATCGCCCCGTAGCACTCACTTCCGTCATCATGAAGTGCTTTGAGAGACTAGTCAAGGATCATATCACCTCTATCCTACCAGACACCATAGACGCACTCCAATTTGCTTACCGTCCCAATAGGTCCACAGCCGACGCAATCGCAATCACACTGCACACTGCCCTAACCCATCTGGACAAGAGGAATACCTATGTAAGAATGCTGTTCATCGACTACAGCTCAGCATTTAACACCATAGTACCCTCCAAACTCGTCATTAAGCTTGAGACCCTTGGTCTCGACCCCGCCCTGTGCAACTGGGTCCTGGACTTC
>QNTS01000454.1:1176533-1178134 GCA_003317085.1 Hucho hucho
TGTGTGTACGCTTGAGGTTCAAGCTCAGACACGCAGACATTGACACCTGTCAATAGATTACCACAGGGTGTTTAATCTGGATCACACACTCTGACGTAGACAGACGCACACACCCAAAAGCCTGATCACGCATGCACAAACACCTCTCACACCTTCCCCTCTGCCCTGAATACAGTCAACAGGCTGTGTCCATGTCTCTTACTCAGTTGGCTGTGCTCAGGTGTGCGGGTCGTCCCACTGTCTCCCGGCAGGGGCCATGATGTCCCCCACAGAATTTGTTGATTAGTTTGTTCCAGGCTGAGCCTGGGAGCCTGTAGGGAGGCACAGTGGACCCTGCCAGAGCTGACATAAACAGGGGGGCTCAACCTAAGTTACGGTAGCTCTCTCTCTCTCTCTGTCACGAATTCTGCCGAAGTCAGTCCCTCTCCTTGTTCGGGTGGCGTTCGGCGGTCAACGTCACCGGTCTTCTAGCTACCGCCGATCCACTTTTCAATTTCTGTTTGTTTTGTCTTCATTATACACACCTGGTTTCTATTCCCATAATTACATGTTCCTTATTTAAACCCTCTGTTTCCCCCATGGTTTTGTGTGTGTTTGTTCATTGTTAAGTTGGTCTATATTGTGAGCGTGTTGTAATTCTACTACTTGGAATTTTGTAGTTCATTGAGTAAAGATACGTGACTACTCATCTCTGTTGTCCTGCGCCTGACTCCACTTTCATGCTACACACAGACGCTTTGACACTCTCTCTCTTTCTCTCTCTCTCTCTCTCTCTTTCTCTCTTGTTTTGGATTTCTTTGTGGGTCGTTGTAATCTGAGGGAAATATGTGTCTCTAATATGTTTATACATTGGGCAGGAGGTGAGGAAGTGCAGCTCAATTTCCAACAAATTTTGTGGGCTGTGTGCACGTAGCCTGTCTTCTCTTGAGAGCCAGGTCTGCCCATGGCAGCCTCTCCCTCACCGTACATGTAGAGCTGTTGTAGAGCTGTTGACAAGGGACGGTCTGTAATCTGTAATGAAGGGTGTCAAGAACCCCTGACCTCTAACATCTGACCATAATCACGTCTCAACACTGACCCTGTTAACAACAACATCCTCTAGTCATTGTTTCCACCTAACAATACTGGATTTGTCTGGAAAACAACAGAGAAAGAAAGACTGTAGGGGTGGTGACGTTGAAAGAGATGGGTTAGAGAGGCTGTAGGGGTGGTGACGTAGAGATAGATAGGTTAGAGAGGCTGTAGGAGTGGTGACGTAGAAATAGATAGGTTAGAGAGGCTGTAGGGGTGGTGATGTAGAGATAGATAGGCTACACACAGGTTAGAGAGGCTGCAGGGGTGGTGATGTAGAGATAGATAGGTTAGGGAGGCTCTAGGGGTGATGACATAGAGATAGATAGGTTAGAGAGGGTGTAGGGGTGGTGACGTAGAGATAGATAGGTTAGAGAGGCTGTAGGGGTGGTGACATAGAGATAGATAGGTTAGAGAGACTGTAGGGGTGGTGACGTAGAGATAGATAGGTTAGAGAGGCAGCAGTGGTGGTGACGTAGAGAGAGATAGGTTAGAGAGGCTGTAGGGGTGGTGACGTAGAGATAGATAGG
>QNTS01000454.1:1191958-1205288 GCA_003317085.1 Hucho hucho
GTGTGTGTGTGCATGAGTGGGACGGTTGCTGACTGCTATGAAATGAAGACTATCACCACATTCCAACCCTTCTTTTGATATCTGGCCACATCTGCCCACTCTCCGGGATATCTGTCGCTTTTTCTCTCCTTCCCTCCCTCTCTTTCACTCTCTGTGTTTGTGTCTCCACTGTTTCCTCTCTCAACACATACACTACATCATTCCTCCCTCTGCTACCTCACTGTGTCTGTATGTACTCTGCTCTCACAGCGTACCTCTACACTACATCATTCCTCCCTCTGCTACCTCACTGTGTCTGTATGTACTCTGCTCTCACAGCGTACCTCTACACTACATCATTCCTCCCTCTGCTACCTCACTTTGTCTGTATGTACTCTGCTCTCACAGCGTACCTCTACAGTACAGTACGTGTTTCATGTTGCACATCTCTCTGTCACTATTTCTCCCTTCATTGATCTCTTTTGTTTACTATCTTTATTGCTCTCCCCCTACTGTCTCTCTCGACCTCTCTCACCCGCTTTGTCTCTACAACTTATCCCCCTCCCATCTCGGCGTGCCGTATGCCAGTCCCCATCCATTTCATGGGGAATTATCTCCCTCTAATTCGTCCCAGCTGTGGGAGTTTGCACGGCCAATTAAAGAAAACAGTTTGGCTCCCTCCCAAATGCGGTGACCACATGTTGCTGCCCTGATCGCCTTCCCCTCGGGACCTTGGAGGTCAGGGGTCATGGCGCTTGTCATTTCCTCTGCCGCTAGACAGCAGACAAACAGGACAATTAGCCCCGTGCTTCCAGAGTGGACTCTTCACAAGCCCAGCGGTCAGGGAGGTCACGTCTGACCATCTCTACAGTAGGAGTCTAGTTATGTACAGTAACAGTAAAAGTTTGGACACACCTACTCATTCAAGGGTTTTTCTTTATTTTTACTAGTTTTTACATTGTAGAATAACAGTGAAGACATCAAAACTATGAAAAACACACGTGGGATCATGTAGTAACCTTAAAAGTGTTAAACAAATCAAAATATGTTTTATATTTTACATTCTTCAAAGTAGCCACCCTTTGCCTTGATGACAGCTTTGCACACTCTTGGGATTCTCTCAACAAGCGTCATGAGGAATGCTTTTTCAACAGTCTTGAAGCAGTTCCCACATATGCTGAGCACTCGTTGGCTGCTTTTCCTTCACCCAGGTCATCTGATGCAGCACTCCATCACTCTCCTTGGTCAAATAGCCCTTACACAGCCTGGATGTATGTTTTGGGTCATTGTCCTGTTGGAAAACAAATGATAGTCCCACTAAGCGCAAACCAGATGGGATGGCATATTTCTGCATAATTGTGTGGTATCCATGCTGGTTAAGTGTGCCTTGAATTCCCAAAAAATCACGGACAGTGTCACCAGCAAGCACCCCCACACCATTACACCTCCTCCTCCTTGCTTCACGATGGGAACTACACATGCAGAGATCATCTGTTCACCTACTCTGCGTCTCACAAAGACACGGCGGTTGTAACCAAAATCTAAAATTTGGACGCTCTAACCACTAAGCTACCTGCCGCCCAACAACCTCTCTCCATGACACAGAACTTCATTATACAGGTCATGTATGATCTGATTTCTTTATCCTCAAAGTGCTTGTCCCCACAACATTGACCTTCATTTTTTGACCTCAGCTCCAGATACATTCAAATCCAAAGCAATATTTGTCTTTTTTTGCCGCCGTATTGAATGTCACAGCCTGTCCATGTGTCACTGTCTGTCACCTCAAATTTGTCTCTCGACCGCTGTGCACCTACGTTGCAAACTTTCATTCATAGGCTAGGTTGTAGCAACCTCATGATGGGTATTGGGAAGTAGCCGAAACCTACCGCTGCTACTTTGACCTGGGTGAAAGGAATATGAATTAGTCATCCAATATGCTGTAATAATAAGTCGTCCTCCCTCATCTTAAACGGCACTGACCGCCGCTGATGTAGCTAATATCATAATGCTGTGTCTATAGGGCTGGGGGGGATTAGGGGGGAAACCACAATCAACTAAAGACAAATATTGCTTTGGATTTGAATGTATCTGGAGCTGAGGTCAACAAATGAAGGTCAGTGTTGTGGGGACAAGCACTCTGAGGATAAAGAAATCAGATCATACATGACCTGCATAATGAAGTTCTGTGTCATGGAGAGAGGTTGTTGGGCGGACAGAGAACAAAGACAAGCACGAACAGACGGAGGTCAACACATGGGAGTACTTCCCACTATTGTCAATGTGTCTCTGTATGTGTGTGTGTGTGTGTGTGTGTGTGTGTGTGTGTGTCCAAATGCATGTACAGTATGTTCATAATGGTGTTTGTTTTCTCTTTTAAGCCACATTTCATGTCATTCGTTTCAGTGGCATGAAATTTAAGTACAGTAAACTTTCTTCCCATAACACAAGGCATAAACAGGAAATCCAATCAAAGGACCGCTGTAATGCAACCATGACAACTGTAAACACACACATACTTACAGTGTGTTTACAGTATGCACATATGGGGATATGGCCAAATGTAGTGTATGGTCTTTCCCCCTGAAACACAAAGAATTCCTCTTTCCTGAGGTTTGCACTGCAGCATATATCATAGTAGAAACAGATGCTCTAAACGAATCCCCTTGCTCTAAACAACACACGCATAGTGCACGGTAAAAATACCTAGCCAAAGTGTAGCCTTTGGCTCTTCAGTAAGCTAGTGTACACAGTATACTGTAAAACGTATACAGTAGAAACTTAATGAACCTAAGGTAGCCCTCTTAGGTAAACAAGGTTAGCATAACACTGAGTGAAAATACACAGACCAAATGGCGTCCTCGTTACTCAAACACAGTCTGTATCGCAAACAGCATATAGCCGTTAGCATGCGAAAGCTAATAGCAGCTAACATAGCACATGCCTACAGAACAAACAGATGGAAAACAGATACTGTAGCATCAAAGAAGGTACATCAAAGAAGGTACATACTTTAGGTATGTACTTTAGCAGCTAACCAAAGCTGCCATCGCTAGCTACACAATCAGACCCACAGATTACAGCAGCTCTGCTAACCATAGTAGTTAGCATCACTCATGCTAAAAAAACATGTCTGCCTGTTGTAGATATGATCTGAGAACAGAGGCTATTTCAAACATTCTGAAATAAAAACAAATACACTGAGCTGAAGAAGGGATAGGAAATGAGTACATCAGTAGCACTACAATCACAGACGGACAGAACCACCCAAAGAAAAACAGACACATTTCATTTCACCGTTACCTTTTAAGATACTAAGCAGAGATTGGAGGAGAGTGGAGAGTATGTCAAACCCAGACATCCCTCCCTGGCCTGACTCACCAGCTCCAGTCATCTGTATAAAAGCAGGGTGATTGTGAATGAAATCAACTCTTTTAAAAGCCTGCCTTCTGTTTAATCTCTAATAAAAAAAACAATACATTGCAGTGGATTCCCTCTCAAGAAGCCATTTAAGTCCTAGGGTGGGATGACAAGCATGATTCGTTCAGCATGCTTTTAAATAGAAAATTGTCCTCCCTAGCTGGTACATCTTTCTAGAAGATGTCAGACGTCAACGATTACCCCGGCTACCCCTCCCTTTTTCTTTCATTTGCTCGCTCTGAAGAAACCCGTTTTCAATTCCCGCTGTGTGTTGATAGGCGCTCTCGTCTGGGCGACCTTGGACACTTCCTGTGTGGATGGGTCCCAGCTGAGGGGTGAGAGGGGAAAGGTCAACCTTATGCTTGGTGCCGTCTCTTGCTCTGTCAACACAACCTCTGCTCCGCAAAACCACTTCTCCCCGGATCCTACCACATGGGACGAGAGGGGGAGAGTGGAGGAGATGGGGGTGAGGGAATCAGTGATCTATTCAGCCATTCCTTTGGGTATATACACAGGTACAAGGGAATACAAGAGTGCACATGCACACGTAGGTAAACCTTCTTTGGGATCGGTGTGCCGTCCGCGGGACGGTTGAGCTAACGTAGGCCAATGTGATTAGCATAAGGTTGTAAGTAACAAGAACATTTCCCAGGACATAGACATGTCTGATACTGGCAGAAAGCTTAAATTATTTTGAATCTAACTGCACTGTCCAATTTAGAGTAGCTATTACAGTGAAAGAATACCATGCTATTGTTTGAGGAAAGTGCACAATTTTTAACATGAAAAGTTATTAATAAACAAATTAGGCACATCTGAACAGAAATGCAATGGTTCATTGGATCAGTCTAAAACTTTGCACATACACTGCTGCCATCTACTGGCCAAAATCTAAATTGCACCTGGGCTGGAATAATACCTTATAGTCTTTCTCTTGCATTTCAAAGATGATGGTACAAAAAAATACAAAAGAACGGTTTGTTTTTTCTTTGTATTATCTTTTACCAGATCTATTGTGTTATATTCTCCTACATTCCTTTCACATTTCCACAAACCTCAGGGTGTTTCCTTTCAAATGGTACCAAGAATATGCATATCCTTGCTTCAGGTCCTGAGCTACAGGCAGTTAGATTTGAGTATGCCATTTTAGTCGAAAATTGAAAAAAAGGGGCGGATCCTTAAGAGTGTAACTGCACTGCCTTCAGAAGGTATTCACACCCCTTGACTTTTTCCTAATATTGTTGTGTTACAAAGTGGGATTAGGGGGTTTACCCAATAAATTACTGTGAGTTTATATATACATAGCCATTTTTAAGTCTTGCCATAGATTTATAAGCCAATTTAAGTCGAAACTGTAACTAGGCCACTCAGGAACATTCAATGTCATCTTGGTAAGCAACTCCAGTGTATATTTGGCTTCATGTTTTAGGTTATTGTTCTGCTGACACGTGAATTTGTATCCCAGTGTCATTCTTGAAAATCTGAAGAGTGGTACTCAGTGTTGTTTTGGATTTGCCCCAAACATGACGCTTTGTGATCAGGACAAAGCGTTCATTTCTTTACCACATTGTTTGCAGTATTACTTTATTGCCTTGTTGCAATCAGGATGCATGTTTGGAATATTTTTTATTCTGTACAGGCTTCCTTCTTTCCACTCTGTCATTTACGTTAGTATTGTGGAGTAATAACTACAATGTTGTTGATCCATCCATCCTATCACAGACATTAAACTCTGTAATTGTTTTAAAATTGGCCTCATGGTGAAAACCCTGAGCAGTTTCCTTCCTCTCCAGCAATTGATTTAGGAAGGGTATCTGTATCTTTGTAGTGACTGGGTGTTTTGATACACCATCCAAAATGTTAAATTACTGCACAATGCTCAAATGCATATTCAATGTCTGCAATAGGTGCCCTTCTTTGGAACCATATGAAAACCTCCCTGGTCTGTGTTTTAAATTCACTGCTCGACTGAGGCACCTTACAGATAATTGTGTGTGTGGGATACAGAGATGGGGTAGTAATTTAAAAAATCACATTTAACACTATCGCACACAGAATGAGTCCATGCAACTTATTATGTAGACATTTCTATAGACATTATTGGGTATTGTGTGTAGATCAATGACACCAAGTCTAAACGTAATTACAAAATCTAAATTTAATCAATTTTAAATGCAGGCTGTAACACAGCAAAATGTGGAAAAAGTACACAAGCACACTTTGTATTCCATAGATTACTCTTTCCAACTTTCATTCCAGAATTAAACAACGTTGAGTGTAATACTGATTTGAAGTTAACCAGATGTGCAGCCCAATTCCTTAAGTGAAGGTCGCATGGTTCCTCTGAATGCCCCAAATCTCACATCACCTCATGTCTGACCTCTCACCTTTGACCTGGGGGTCATCTAAGGAGACCCAAACCCAGTCATCTAAGGAGACCCAAACATGTTCACTTATTCATCTCTTTTTTAATCTAAACATTGAAAGGGCATGCACTGGGTCAGTGTTTAACACACCCAACACAAGAATTTTGACCTGGTTGCTCAAAGCTAGAGTTTTATGATCTGTTAAATGTCATTTAACTATGTGGTCAAGTGTTCAGTACTCTGTGATCAATGTCATTTAACTATGTGGTCAAGTGGCCCTCTACTGTGAGTTTAAAGGTGACAGTGATTATTGTTTTGGAATTATACTGAATGACTCCACCCCCCTGTAGATACTGGATACCCCCATCCTCCTAAGTCCCGCCCTCCCCTAAGTCCCGCCCTCCCCCTAAGTCCATCCCCCCTAAGTCCCGTGGAGGGGCCCTATCGGTGGACGGTTCCCGTGGTGACACACAGGAGGACCGAAGTCTGTTTGTCCATGTGTCCGTGGTCTTTACAGAGATGGACTGTTCTCATGGATGTAGGTGCACAATCACGCACGGATCTAGTTTCACATCACCCAGTAAACCCAAATATTGGTTCTTAATCTGTGCCTTGACGTATTGTGTGTGTGTGTGTGTGCGTGTACGTGTCTCTGTAGTTGTGTGAGATAAAGAGTGGAGGTCTCAGCAATAAGGGACAGGCTAAGATATGTTTTCTTTTCCATGTCCAGGAGAATGGAAAAACGTCTGAGTAATTACTTTAGCCGTGAAATGGGACTTCAAGCATAATAATCATTAGGGGACCACACATGCATATATGCACACACACAGAGACACACAGAGACACACCATTCCTTGTCCTTTCACACACTAACACACACACACACACACTTATATTCCTCCTACAGTTCCTCTGTCCACACAGGAAGAGCGCTTGGTTGATGGTTGCCACCAGGAAGAGCAGTGGTTGGACACTGAAGAGGTCTTATTATTTCCTTGGACCTGGTGTTGAGAGATGGATCCTAGTAACCAGTTACAGCCTGGAGGCCTGACAGCTGTCTACTGGTAACAAGCAGCTCACCTCTCCACTACTCTTCTGTTTCCTCTCTACATGTCTCTGTCTCTTTCTTCTCTCCCTCTGTTTCCATCTCTCTATCTAGATCTTAGCCTGTCTTGTCTCTTCTATCTCTTCCTCACCCTGTCCGTCCATCTGCCTTTGTCACTCTCTCTCCCTCCCTCTGTCATTCTTTCACCTCTCCTCCCCCTCTCTTTCATCGTGAGGCTGTTTTTCTGAGGTGAGTGATGATAGCTCCCATATATCCCCCAACAGCCCTTCCCATCCCATCTCTCCTGCTCCTCATCAGACAACACACTGCACTCCTCTGTGGCTGTTTCAAAGGGCCCTGCGTTCCACTTAGGACTCCCACTATTTAGACAGGCACGTCCAAGTCAACCCCTACTCCCCCTCTTCCCCCTCTTTTCTCCTCTTTTCTCTTCCCTCCAGTGGCAGAAAGTCCACCCGCAGAGTCAGAGATTTGTGTTTGTGACGATGTCCGTCAACAGGCCCTGCGGTATTCCCAACATCGCGGTAGTCCCAACCGTTGTCCGTGTCTTGTTTTACGGCAATCCAAGGAGCTCTTTCAACACGGATTGGAGCGAAAGCATGTGTGCACATCCGTCTGGGTGCTCCGAGCAGCTTGTGTTACACATCCCCCTTTAAAAGATCCAGGAAAAACATATGACATCCTCAGTTTGGAAGTATGCAATCCAAGGTGGGTTTCTACTCTTCTCTGGCCGTTTAGATTGAATACCGTCAATGATACAGTAGATGCATCACTGTCAGGTCTCTGGTTGGAGACAATTGTTCTGCTTCCATGTAATGTGAAATGTTCCATATGACATTTGTATCCTCTTTTAAAATGTGAACTGTCTGCAATCAAAACAGGTGTGTGAACAGTGGCTGATGCTCTGCCATACTGTGCTGCCACACACACATCAGCACACACACATCAACACGCACACACACACACACACAGCAGAGAACACACACACCAACAAACATTTCCTTGAAAATGTACAGACAGCATGTACACACGCCTGTTAATGCATGTGTGACACACACACACACACACACACACACACACACACTGAGGGAAGCACATTTCATGGCAGCGTTGCCATTCATGGTATTGTACAATGCCTCTATACTGTCCAGGTTGATTAAGCCCTGCAGGATAAGCAGAGTTCAGTCGACAGGGATTTTTCGGCAAAGGAAAATTACACGTCATTCTTAATCCATGTTCCAATCCATCACTCCTGTGTTTTCAGTCACCGCGAGAAACGGAGGAGCAGGGAGAGTGAAGATCACTGTTTTGGGTGGCTCTGAGAATAATTTGGGAATGTCAAGGCATCAAGGCTTTATAGAAAGATTCCCGTCTGTACAGCATGATGTCAAAGAAACTGAACTCTTTACAGCCGAGCGCTGAAAACATGATGGAAATAACACATTGTTGGAAAGTATGGCTTTTAACGCTGAGGGAATATAAAATGGTGAAGGTTTCAAATCAACTGTTGCCAAACATAAACCATATAAACGTACTCCAGAGCGGCCCTGTCCCTGTTTCAACCAATACACTACACACACACACACACACGAATGATGCCAGAAAACACAAAATCATTAAAACATCTCAGTAAGGTGTTCTATCAAAATAACAAAACACAAATCTGCAGCACACATGGTGCAATTCAAATTAATACAACTGTATTATCCCTGTGCTCCCACAATTTAAAATGCATTGTGGGAGCAAAAGAGCACAATTGCATATATCTTCCACATAATCTACACATGCAACATGTAGCCCTCCTGACATGCAGGCCTTTGTCCCAGGGGTAAGCCCAGCCCAGCTCAGCATTTGTCCCAGGGGTAAGCCCAGCCCAACTCACCCTTTGTCCCAGGGGTAAGCCCAGCCCAGCTCAGCCTTTGTCCCAGGGGTAACCCAGCCCAGTTCAGCCTTTGTCCCAGGGGTAACCCAGACCAGTTCAGCATTTGTCCCAGGAGTAAGCCAAGCCCAGTTCAGCCTTGTCCCAGGGGTAAGCCCAGCTAAGCATTTGTCCCAGCAGCTCAGCATGTGTAGAAATACATAATGACAGAGTCAGTTAAAGTCAGGGTGGTTCTCTGTGGAGTCAGGACAGTGTTCATTGCTTTCCTGTGTCTATAAGTACAACAGGTCAACTAAGAACATGCCCAGAATCAGTATATAGCCAGTTATTCTCAGAGGTAAGAGATCTGTATTCCACAGAGGGGTCTGCTGTATCTCTCTAACTGTTAGTGTGATTATGACCCGGACTTACTGGTGTGTTAGAGTCTAACACACCAGTAAGTCCGGGTCATAATCACACTCAGATTCACACACTTGTAAATCTCTCCCTCTGAAGTCCTGCTTGAGCCTCTGTCGCTCTACGCAGCACACACCAACAGGACACACACACCAACAGGACACACACACCAACAGGACACACACCTCAGCCCCAGTTCTTGTAATGAAGCTCAGGGAGAAGATATTCAACAATTCATTCCAATTAGATTTTCAATGTCAAAGTTTGAGCCTTTGAAGTTTGGGCTGAGAGTGCATGACAGGGATTAATTTCACTTTATTTTCAAAGCATGCCTTGGTTAAAAAAGAAAAGATGTCTGCAGACTCACATAATAAACGGGTATTGATAGAATGAGAAAGAGAGGAACAATTGGACAGAGCCAGAGGGGGCTTCATGAATGCAGATGAAAGAGGAGATAAAAACGATGGTCAATGTCCTCTAACTCTCTCTAAATGTTAAGTTAAAGTATCTGAACCATTTTATAAGGAGCCACTGAGTGTGGTGGGAATAGACAGGTACTGTATAGCATTACGATACATACATCAAGCGCCGCAGAAACGTTTGTCAAAAGGTTCCTGTGTAAAGATGATAGCATGGTGTTGTGTGTACAATTGATGACAGGGACATTCTGTACTGAATCAAATTAAACTTCAAAATAGAGAAAATGACATGAAACACAGTATACACTTAGTCATATAAAATATTGGTATGCTTCCCCAGTCTATTGCATGGTGCACTTTGTAATAGTATCTTTGAATATAGAATTGCATATGCCCTCCTCTTGCACTCTTGTCATCAAGATGTAACAGATGAGAGGCAGAAAGCATGGAGGGATAGAGAGAGAAGGAGAGAGGGGTAGACATAAGGAGAGAGAAGAGAGACTTGTGGGAAGAGAAACACATAGAGAGGTAGCAATACGGAGAGAGAGAGGTAGCAATAAGGAGAGAGAGAGAGAGAGAGAGAGTAAGGAGGAACTAGAGAAAGAGAAAGATAAAGAGAGAGAGAGAGAAAGGAGGAAATATATATATAGAGAGAGAGAGAGACAACCCCTCCATTCCCCCATCAGTCTTCAGAGAGTAACGAGGAAATAGGGAGAGAGAGAGAGAGAGAGAGAGAGAGAGACAACCCCTCCATTCCCCCATCAGTCTTCAGAGTAAGGAGGAAATAGGGAGATGGAGCGTCTCTCTCTCTCTCTCTCTCTCTCTCTCTCTCTCTCTCTCTCAGAGAGAGAGAGAGAGAGAGAGAGAGAGAGAGAGAGAGAGAGAGAACCCCTCAATTCCCCTATCAGTCTTCAGTACATTAATTGAGTTTGGATGGATTGGAGATCGATGGCGGGAAGGCCCAGATTGCATTGCAGCGAGAGGGATTAAAATATGAAATCAATTCGTTTTGTGTCTGCAAACTCCTTACCTCTATGGAAAAGAAAATCAATTAAGGAAATTAAAAGTTAAAGCAATGACAAGAAAGTCCTTTTCGACAGGCCTTTCTTCTCTATTATCTGGGTCAGACTTTGGGTGCAGAGCAACATGGAGGCTCAGACAGTCTTTATCTTTCTCTCAGAACTTTCTAGAAGGTCTTAACTATAGAACTTCTCCAGAGATCTCACCTCTGACCTCTCTGACCTTAGTGGATAGGGATCTGGGATACACCTGGCCCACTAGCATGGATTCCCACACACACACACACACACGCACACACACGCACACACACACACACACACACACAGACATCCAAACGCATACACAAACGGACATGCACAACACACAACACATAGACACGCAAACAAACACATAATCCGACGCACATCACAATACATTAAAACCCCATAGCTACAATACACACGCACACACATTGTTGTACCATGATTGACACATCCAGCTATAACCTCCAAACACACAGAAAGACAAACTCCATAACACCTTAAAACCGTCAGCTACATTATTAAAACAAATACCACATGATTTTGGCAGTCAAATTCCATTTGAATCTGGGGGATTGTAATACATTTTTATTATAAATCCACAAATGCATTATAGTAAGTCCAGGGCTCTTTGTAATGGAAAGCACGTACAGTGGGGCAAGATAAGGTAAAAAAAAGTAAAGTGGAAGGAAGGTCATTTTAAATGGTCACACGGGGACTACTGCCCTGTTTGTCATCAGACCACACAACTGCACCAATCAATACCCATGCTCTCTACAGCCATGCATCACACAGGTCACAGGTCAGGCTGATCAAAAAGCAGCAACAGAACAGGCTTTTGGCTTGTGTGAGAAACGCAAGGTTTCCCAAACCATACGCTTTGAGAAATACAATGACCCTCGGAACTAAACCCATAGAACAGCTCATACACACATAGACGCAGAACACAGACACAGAGAAAGACAGACAAAAACACACACACGCACACTCCTTCCCCCACTGCAGGCAGGGAACATAAAGGAGCTCTTATGCCAGAGAGAGACTGAGAGCTCTCGTCCACTTACTCCCATAAAAGAAGCAAAGAGGCTTTGATATCCCCACACAAGTTCTCTAAGCCCAGTTGGAAGTAATCTTTTCTATATATATATATATATAGAAAAGAGAGCCATTTTCCGCTTCTAGTGTTCTCACAGTGGACTGTCTTTTGGAATGGAGAGAGGGTGGGAGGGAAGAGAGGGGGCATGGGTGAGGAGAGAGAAGGTGAGGGGGAGGTGTAGAGTGAGTAAAGAGAAGAGGGAGAGAGTGGAAAGGGGATGGAGGGAGAGAGGTTGAAGGGGTGGGGTGAGAAAGAGAGAGAGAGTGAGAGAGAAAGAAGAGAGAGAGAGAGAGAAAGTGAGAGAGAGAAAGAGAGAGAGACAGAGAGAGAGAGGCGAGAAGAGAGAGAAAGAGAGAGAGAAGAGAGAGAGAAAGACAGAAAGAGAGAGAGAGAAAGAGAGGCGAGAAGAGAGAGAGAGAGAGAGAAAGACAGAGAGAAAGAGAGATAGAAAGGGAGAGAGAGGAAGAGAGGCGAGAAGAGAGAGAGAGAAAAAGAGAGAGAGAGAGAGAGAAAGAGAGAGAGAAAGAGAGAGAGAGAGGCGAGAAGAGAGAGAGAGAGAGAGAGAGAGAGAGAGAGAGAGAGAGAGAGGCGAGAAGAGAGAGAACGAAAATAATGATTTTCCCCTAAAAAACAGAAACACAAATATAAATTCACCCTGAACAACACCATAATTGAACACACTAAAAATTACACATACCTTGGTCTGACCATATCTGCATCGGGAAACTTTAATATGGCAGTGAATGCACTCAAAGAAAAAGCCCGCAGTTATTCAAAATCAACATCCCAATTAGAATTTGGAGCAAAATATTTGACAGTGTAATCCTACCAATAGCTCTTTACGGAAGTGAGGTTTGGGGGCCACTCAATAAACTGGACTTTAAAATGTGGGACAAACATCCAATTGAAGCCCTACATGCAGAATTCTGTCGGAAAATTCTACAAGTCCAGAGAAATACACCAACTAATGCATGTAGGGCAGAATTGGGCCGCTTTCCAGTAGTAATGAAAATACAGAAAAGATAATAAAAATTTTGGATACATCTAAATTCAAGTCCAAATTCAAGTCTGCAATTTAAAGCACTTCAAACCCAAGAGCTGAGCCCAGAAACGAGCCCTCTCAGTCAGCTGGTGTTGGACCTAACCAACCAAGCTGACACCAGCACTGCTTCAAAAGAAAGAATTCCAATAAACAAAATCATAAACCAATCAAAGGACTCATATTTACAATATTGGAAAAACGAAACAAAATCCCAAAGCCGACTAAATTGCTATCTGACCCTAAACAGAGAATATGAATTGGCTGATTATCTCTACTCTGTCAGAGATACGAAGCAGAGACAGATCCTTACCAAGTACAGGCTGAGTGACCACCGATTGGCAATAGAAACCGGCAGACATAAAAAGACATGGCTACCCAAAGAGGAGCGGGTATGTGGTCACTGCACGACAGGGGAGGTAGAAACAGAGATGCACTTTCTCCTTTACTGTGATAAATATCCCTCACCAAGAGATTCATTATTCACAAAACTTACTACATTTATTCCAAATTTTAACTTAATAAACTCAGAGGAAAAACTAAAAATACTCATGGGCGAAGGAGCAATGGCTCCTCTTGCAGCCAAATATGTATTTGCCTGCCATAGCCTGAGGGACACTGAATAGTAACATC
>QNTS01000454.1:1207629-1223144 GCA_003317085.1 Hucho hucho
AAAGAAGCTGAAGCCAGAAACGTCTATTACAATTGTCTATACATGACGTGATGTGTGCATGTAATTCAAACGAAATTCAAGACAATCCTTTAAATACTACCAGTTGTTTGCATGACGTTTTATTGTAAATAGAAAGGAAGGAATATAATATAATATTTAAATAATGCCAAATTCTGTGTAAACACATTATAACACTAATGCAGGGTATCGTAGAAACGTGCAAACCAACCAGGAAAACATTTTAGTAACAGGAGACACAAGAACACCTTGACAGGAACACAATGACGAATACACATGACACTGACATATTTTCCCCCGACTTTTAAATGGGGGCTTACACAATGAGTGAACCACTTGAATCAAATGGCTCAGTGGGCAGTTGAGGAGGGGTGAGCGGAGAGTTGAGGAGGGTTGAGGGGAGAGTTGAGGAGGGTTGAGGGGAGAGTTGAGGAGGGTTGAGGGTAGAGTTGAGGAGGGTTGAGGGGCGAGTTGAGGAGGGTTGAGGAGGAGGTAGGGGCGGAACCAACTGATCCATCACCCTGTCCAAGGGTCTCTAATTAGCTCCGACCTATCAACAGAGGCCATCCATCAGTCTCTATTATCAGGAACCAATCACAAGGCTCCATCAGTCACCCGTTTAGTGTGTTGGGCCAATGACGTGTCTAGATGATGGAGGGTGGTGAGGGAGGCTGCTAGGCCCAGAGTAGGTAGGTGGGCAGAATGTGCAGTGACAGCTTTATTCATCCAATGCTTAAGCAGCCCCTGAGGAGAAGCAGAAAAATGTCAATGTAGAGAGGACGATTAAGAGTGATATCGATCCTGTCTTTTCCCTGAAAAAACATCCCTGGCAATCCCCAAGGTATTTTAGACTAGGAGTTGGAGGAGTGGAAGACGGGGAGGGATGGAGGAAGAACGCTGCTCTGTCTCTCTCTCTCGTTCTCTCACTGTCTTTCTTTTTGCTGGCGGTGCATCTGCTTTATATTAATACAGATAGTGCTTAGGGAAGACCCTTCCATCTTACCACCACTGCCACCATGGCATAAGAACTAGTAGTAGTTGTAAAACTCAACCGAGCTAGACCAAAACAGAGAGAGTGATGGGTGTCGAAAAACGGACAAAAAGCCACCGTAAAACCCAAGAGCCATTTAAAAACTGTGAAGTCATAAAACCCTAGAGCCATTTAAAAACTGTGAAGTCAAATAAAGCCATAGACCATTATTATGATATTGTGTTCATGGTAATTACTCTCATATTCCTTTTTAAGTGTTTCATTCCGACTGTTAAAAGCCAGACAGGTTTAGGGGAACAAAGTGTCGAGGCAGGGCGGGGCCAGTCAAATGACAACTTTAGACACAGTCATACTCAGTAGCACACTGAAATGCACTAAACAGTAGAACATTGACACACTGCAGTGCACAAAGTGTGACATATATTTGACACACTAACCACACACACACAATACACACTCTTTCTATTTTGTTCTTTCCAACACAGACACGCACACGCACACACAGACACAGACACACACACACAATCTGGTCTGGGCGGTGTTCCTGATGTCATTTAACTTGCTAGCATTCTCCAGAACCAGACTTCCCTACAGGACACTCAGTATCTGGGTCCCAGGCCAACGCAGTAATCAGTACTTGCCAAGCATTTGGACTGGCTCTCCTTCCAACAAATCCATTCAAACTCAGTGTATACGGGCCAGGGCCAGCTTGGCCCTCTAATGCAAATCAGGACTGCTCATATCTTGATTCCTATTCAGCTCCTCATCATCTCAAATATTTATACTGAGAATGTTTGTTCATATGATGAATTGGCAATAAATACATGTAGGTACATGCTAGCCAAGACAGAGTTCTAGATGGATTTCTCTGATGATGTTGCTTTCCAGAAGTGTAGGTTACAGTAAAAGTCTTTGCTGTTCCACCCTTTGCTTTTCCATCAAGAAACTCCAGCTTCATTTTGTTAAAAATGTGAATCAGTGGACCAATCCAACCACACCGTCCAATAACAATGGCTCACTGAAACCACCACCATCCAATAACGGCTCATGGATTTTCCACTTTGGTTCTGTCGCTTTTACACCCTGTTGACCCATAAGTCTCCTTCTCCACAGTAATGTACTCTATAGTCTCCTTCTCCACAGTAATGTTCTCTATTGTCTCCTTCTCCACAGTAATGTTCTCTATTGTCTCCTCCACGGTAATGTACTCTATAGTCTCCTTCTCCACAGTAATGTACTCTATAGTCTCCTTCTTCACAGTAATGTACTCTATAGTCTCCTTCTCCACAGTAATGTACTCTATAGTCTCCTTCTTCACAGTAATGTACTCTATAGTCTCCTTCTCCACAGTAATGTACTCTATAGTCTCCTTCTCCACAGTAATGTTCTCTATTGTCTCCTTCTCCACGGTAATGTACTCTATAGTCTCCTTCTCCACAGTAACGTTCTCTATTGTCTCCTTCTCCATGGTAATGTACTCTATAGTCTCCTTCTCCACAGTAATGTACTCTATAGTCTCCTTCTTCACAGTAATGTTCTCTATTGTCTCCTTCTCCACAGTAATGTACTCTATAGTCTCCTTCTCCACAGTAATGTACTCTATAGTCTCCTTCTCCACAGTAATGTACTCTATAGACTCCTTCTCCACAGTAATGTACTCTATAGTCTCCTTCTCCACAGTAATGTACTCTATAGTCTCCTCCACACTAATGTACTCTATAGTCTCTTCGACAGTAATGTACTCAATAGTCTCCTCCACAGTAATGTACTCTATAGTCTCTTCCACAGTGATGTACTCTATAGTCTCCTCCCCAGTAATGTACTCTATAGTCTCCTTCTCCACAGTAATGTACTCTATAGTCTCCTCCACAGTAATGTATTCTATAGTCTCCTTCTCCACAGTAATGTACTCTATAGTCTCTTCCACAGTGATGTACTCTATAGTCTCCTTCTCCACACTAACTCCTATCTATATTCTCTGTAGTCACTAGCTGTCTGTGCCAACACGATATCAGAGCATTCAGACAGATAACATGTAATTGAGTCCATTATGGAAAGGAGGGATTTAAAAGGAACACATCTTGAGAAAGTCTGTGCAGTGACCAAACTAGCAAAGGATAACTGTCTATGATAACTACCAGGTTTGGGTTCAATTAACATTTTATGTATCCCCAAACTGAATGAAATATAATGGAATTGACCCCAACCCTAAGTACTATCCAGAGGTTTCAGAGATTCTGATGAGGTCATATCTGATCTGGAGCTCAAGAAGGAATGTTAAGCTAACTCCCTATAAAGGAAATGTCTGTTCCCTTTATATGTCGGCCTGAAAAAAGAACACGTGTTTGCGACAACTCTCCCAAAATAGAGGTGTTTAATCAACATCTGTCTAGAAATTAGGTAGGGGGATAGACTGAAACAATAGGAGATATTTGGATTGTGTGTGTGTGTGTGTGTGTGTGTGTGTGTGTGTGTGTGTGTGTGTGTGTGTAACTAGTACGAATCAGCAGCCCAGGATGAAAACAGAACAAAATAAGAAAAACTGACATTTGAGAATTAGCAATGGTCTCAAGTTTACTTCCTCGGAGCGAGAAAGATCCCACTACAGGATCCACCGTCTCAAATCATGGACAAAGATAATACAGTACACTCGCTGTACGAACACTATTAACTTCTTAGGGAGCGGCTCCCGAGGTGACGGTTTTGGAGAGTCTGGCGTGCCCAAAGTAAAATGCCTCCCACTCAGGCCCAGAAAATAGGATATGCACATAATTAGTGCTATTGGATAGGAAACACTCTGAAGTTTCTAAAAGTGTTAACATAATGTCTGTGAGTATAACAGAACGGATATAGCAGGNGTTGCTCTGGATGGTAATAGAAGAAGAATTTCGAACTGGTCATCGGATGTAAACAGAAGAGGATGCGCGTTCACGGGCTCGCGCGCGCTGTGGTTTTTTCCTTTCCTATCGTCCAGTTTATAATCTGGTTGAAATATTATAATAAATATACATGAAAGTGTTCCTAAGGATACAATATCAATGATGTTTGATTGTTCTTGGACAAGTGTATAGGTATAGGTTGAACGCGTTCTCTTCACGGTTCAATGGGCGAGTGGACGCTGTATTTTATGATCATAACGCGCCAACCAAACGGAGATTTATGGATATAATAAATGACTTTTTCTAACAAAAGAACCATTGGATGTCTTTGTTGGACACTTGGGAAGCCCTCAGCAGAAGTTCTTCAAAAGGTAAGGGATTTGTTTTCGCTGTGAAATGTGTTTTGTGTGAACCGCGATGGTTTATGAATTTATGCTAATGGAAAAATATTGGAGGTGCTACCCTCAAACTTTCGCCGTAAAGCCTTTTTGAAATCTGACAACGCTGTGATATTGCCAAGAAGCAGAGCTTTTGATGACTATGCAACACTTGTATATTAATGAATGTTTAATAATTAAACTTTTGGATTTTGAATTTGGCGCCTTGCATTTCACCGGGTAGTGTCGGGAGTGGGGCGCCAGTGCCTCACCACTCCGTAAATAGTTAAGGAAGAAAGAAAAGAAAGAGAAAAGAGAAGTAAGACAGAGAAGAGAGACAGAGAAGAAAGACAGAGAACAGAGACAGAGAAGAGAGACAGAGAAGAGAGACAGAGAAGAGAGACAGAGAAGAGAGACAGAGAAGAGAGACAGAGAAGAGAGACAGCGAAGAGAGACAGAGAAGAGAGACAGCGAAGAGAGACAGAGAACAGAGACAGAGAAGAAAGACAGAGAAGAGAGACAGAGAAGAGAGACAGAGAAGAGAGAGAGAGAAGAGAGAGAGAAGAGAGACAGAGAAGAGAGACAGAGAAGAGAGACAGCGAAAAGAGACAGAAAAGAGAGACGGAGAAGAGAGACGGAGAAGAGAGACAGAGAAGAGAGAGAGAAGAGAGACAGAGAAGCGAGACATAGAAGAGAGACAGAGAAGAGAGACAGAGAAAAGAGACAGAAAAGAGAGACAGAGAAGAGAAGAGAGACAGAGAAGAGAAGTGAGAGAGAGAAGAGAGGCATTGAAGAGAGACAGAGAAGAGAGACAGAGAAGAGAGACAGAGAAGAGAGACAGAGAAGAGAGACATAGAAGAGAGACATAGAAGAGAGACATAGAAGAGAGACAGAGAAGAGAGACAGCGGAAAGAGACAGAGAAGAGACAGCAAAGAGACAGAAAAGAGACAGAGAAAAGGGACAGAGAAGAGAGAGAGAAGAGATACAGAGAAGAGATACAGAAAAGAGAGACAGAGAAGAGAAGAGAGAAAGAGAAGAGATGAGAGACAGAAAAGAGAGACAGAGAAGAGAAAAGAGACAGGGAAGAGAAGGGAGAGAGAAGAGAGACAGAGAAGAGAAAAGAGACAGAGAAGAGAAGCGAGAAAGAGAAGACAGCGAAAAGAGACATAGAAGAGAGACAGAGAAAAGAGACAGAGAAAAGAGACAGAGAAAAGGGACAGAGAAGAGAGACAGAGAAGAGAATAGAGAAAGAGAGACAGAGAAGAGAAGAGAATAGAGAAAGAGAGACAGAAGAGAGACAGAAAAGAGAGACAGAGAAGAGAAGAGAGAGAGACAGAGAAAAGAGACAGAGAAAAGAGAGAGAAAGGGGGAAGAGAAGAGAGAGAGAAGAGAGACAGAAGAGGAGAGACAGAGAAGAGAAGAGAGACAGAAGAGAAGAGAGACGGAGAAGAGAGACGGAGAAGTGAGAAAGAGAAGAGACGGAGAAGAGAGACGGAGAAGAGAGACAGAGAAGAGAAGCGAGACAGAGAAGAGAGAAAGAGAAGAGAGACAGAAGAGAGACAGAGAAGAAAGGGAAACATTTAATTTGACACAGAGAGACGCACTTCGTAAGCTCTCTCTCTCTCTAACGCCAGCTAATGCATATTTCACCCCTTGCGTAATGTGAACGAGGAAGAGAGTACAACCTTCTCAGTTTCTCTTTTAATCCATCACCTTTCCTCTCCCCCTCTTTCTTCTCCTCCTGTTCGCACAGACCCCCCCCCCCCCCATGAATATTACCTATTAGATCACAAACTTATTTGCATTTCTATCAAAGTAAAATAATCAGATAGGCCTATAATTTAATTGTCCTCAATAGAAACAGGCTGATTCAAGTGAATAATACATTGAACCCATTAAACAGTAATAATGTTGTACCATGCGGTCCAGCGGGTTTGTCTTCCTATGTACAGTAGCTCAGCTCCAGGAAGTGGAAAGGATAAGAAACATTAAATGGCCACCAGCGATAACTAACAGATTCCCTGAAGCCCAGACAATAAAAATTAAACAAGAACAGAGGGACACACAACCACACACACACACACACACACACACTTTTTCCACAACCACACGATTACACCGTTCACACAACCACACACACACAACCAGACACGCACACACTGTTCACACAGCCACACACACACACACACACACACACACACACACACACACACACACACACTGTTCACACAACCACACAACCACACACACTGTTCACACAACCACACACACAGACTGTTCACACAACCACACACACGCACACGCTGTTCACACAACCACACACACACACACTTTTCCCAGAACCACACACAACCACACACACAGTCTCTCTCACATACACACACCAACACACGCGCACTCACACTCACTTCTCACTTCATCACCCTCAGGTCTTGTTAAGAGGCCGTTTGCGGCGTGCAGTAAAGCGGGGGTACACGTTGCTGTGGTGAGTCAGGTAACAAATTGGCAACAGTGTTTTCCATTGCTGGCGATTGGAGGAGTGTGTGTATTTCACCACGGCTGACGAGTCGCCCTGTTGGAGGCATGGTCTTTGCTGGAGCGTGAACGAGAGGAAAATTATAGAAACCGTATTCCCATGTTGCTGTTCTCCCTGTTTTTTCTTCTCACTCACTCACTCATTCACTTTTTCTCTCATTCTCTCTCTTTTTCTCTCCCCTCCCCCCATCTCTCTCTCATTCTCTCTCTTTTTCTCTCCCCTCCATCTCTCTGTCAGTTTCTCTCTCGCTCTCTGTTTCTATGTCTGAGGGGCCAAAAAACATTATTCATCTATTATACTCTCATTCTCCTTCTCAACTCATTTGTTTCCTTTTTCTGCCTCTCTCCATTGCTGTTTTTAATTTCAAAGTTGTAACTAATTCAGTTTAAACAGAGGAAGAAAAAGACAGCAATAGAGAAAAACAGATGTTCTGAAATACTTCAGCAGAAAAAGAGGAGAAAAGGTGGAAATTATTACACACACACACAAACACATAAACACAGACAAACAAACAAAGCACAAAAACAAACAAAACACACAGACACACAAGCTCATATTGGTACGCCTGCTCCCTCTCTCCCTCTCTGGCGCTCGAGGGTGCCAGGCTACCCTTCATTATGCACACCTGTCAACATCATTACACACAGCAGCGCTCATTGGACTCACCAGGACTCCTTCCCTTTGTTGATTGCCTTCCCTATAACTGTCTGCTCCCCCGTTTGTTCCCTGTGTCTGCATTAATGTCGTTGTGTTCATGTCCAGACGCTGTCCTGTCCTGTTCCATGTCCGTTGCCATTAAATGTTCACTCCCTGTACCTGCTTCTCGTCTCTACCAGCGTCGATCCTGACACATATGCAAGACAGCAGTGACTCGGAAAAATGAATGCATTAGATTGTGGTTTCATGTGTAATTCAAGTGAATATAAAGCATTTTCATCTGTAAGCATTAAAACAAAATCAAATCAAATCAAACTTTATAAGCCACACGCGCCGAATACAACAAGTGTAGACTTGACCGTGAAATGCTTACTTACAAGCCCTTAACCAACAGTGCAATTCAAGAAGAAGAAACTATTTACCAAGTAGGCTAAAATAAAAAGTAATAATATAAAGTAACACAATAAGAATAACAATAACGAGGCTGTATACAGGGGGCACCAGTACAGAGTCAGTGTTTAGGGGTAAAGGCTAGTTGAGGTAATCTATACATGTAGGTCGGGGTGAAGGGACTATGCATAGGTAACAAACAAACAGCAAGTAGCAGCAGTGTACAAGAGGGGGGGGGACAATGTAAATTGTCCGGTGGCGATTTTTATGAATTGTTCAGCAGTCTAATGACTTGGGGGTAGAAGCTGTTGAGGAGCCTTTTGGTCCTGAACTTGGTGCTCTGGTACCGCTTGCTGTGCGGTAGCAGAGAAAACAGTCTATAACTTGAGTGACTGGAGTCTCTGACAATTTTATGGGCTTTCCTCTGACACCGCCTATTATATAGGTCCTGGATTGCAGGAAGCTTGGCCCCAGTGATGTACTGGGCCGTTCGCACTACCCTCTGTAGCGCCTTACGGTCAGATGCCGAGCAGTTGTCATACCAGACGGTGATGCAACCGGTCAGGAGGCTCTCGATGGTGCAGTCGTAGAACCTTTTGAGGATCTGGGGACCAATGCCAAATCTTTTCAGTCTCCTGAGGGGGAAAGGGTTTTGTCGTGCCCTCTTCACGATTGTCATGGTATGTTTGGACCATGATAGTTTGTTGGTGATGTGGACAACAAGGCTCCACCACAGCCCCGTCGATGTTAGTGGGGGCCTGTTCGGCCCACCTTTTCCTGTAGTCCACAATCAGCTCCTTTGTCTTGCTCACATTGAGGAAGAGGTTGATGTCCTGGCACCACACTGACAGTTCTCTGACCTCTTCCCTAAAGGCCGTATCCTCGTTGTCGGTGATCAGGCCTACCACTGTTGTGTCGTCAGCAAACTTAATGATGGTGTTGGAGTTGTGGTTGCCCACGCAGTCGTGGGTGAACAGGGAATACAGGAGGGGACTAAGTACACACACATGAGGGGCCCCAGTGTTAAGGATCAGCGTGGCAGACGTGTTGTTGCCTACTCTTACCACCTGGGGGCAGCCCGTCCGGAAGTCCAGAATCCAGTTGCAGAGGGAGGTGTTTAGTCCCAGAGTCCTTAGCTTAGGGATGAGCTTCGTGGGCACTATGGTGTTGAACGCTGAGCTGTAGTCGATGAACAGCATTCTCACATAGGGGTTCCTTTTGTCCAGGTGAGAAAGGGCGGTGTGGAGTGCGATTGAGATTGCGTCATCTGTGGATCTGTTGGGGCGGTATGCGAATTGGAGTGGGTCTAGGGTGTCCGGGAGGATGCTGTTGATGTGAGCCATGACCAGCCTTTCAAAGCACTTCATGGCTACCGACGTGAGTGCCACGGGGTGGTAATCATTTAGACAGGTTACCTTCACTTCCTTGGGCACAGGGACTATGGTGGTCTGCTTGAAACATGTAGGTATTACAGACTCGGTCAGGGAGAGGTTGAAAATGTCAGTGAAGACACTTGACAGTTGGTCCGCGCATGCTTTGAGTACATGTCCTGGTAATCTGTCTGGCCCAGCGGCTTTGTGAATGTTGACCTGTTTAAAGGGGTTGTTCACATTGGCTACCGAGAGCGTTATCACACAGTCATCCAGAACAGCTTGTGCTCTCGTGCATGCATCTGTGTTGCTTGCCTCGAAGCAAGAATAAAAGGCATTCAGCTCGTCTGGTAGGCTTACGTCACTGGGCAGCTCGCGTCTGGGTTTTCCTTTGTAGTCCGTAATAGTTTTCAAGCCCTGCCACATCCGACGAGCGTCAGAGCGGTGTAGTAGGATTCAATCTTAATCCTGTATTGACGCTTTGCTTGTTTGATGGTTTGTCTGAGGGCATAGCAGGATTTCTTATAAGCTTCCGGATTAGTCTCCCACTCATTGAAAGTGGCAGCTCTAGCCCTTAGCTCGATGCGGATGCTGCCTGTAATCCATGGCTTCTGGTTGGGATATGTACTTACAGTCACTGTGGGGACAAAGTCATCGATGCACTTATTGATGAAGCCGATGACTGAGGTGGTGTATTCCTCAATGCCCGGAACATATTCCAGTCTGTGCTAGCAAAACAGTCCTGTAGTGTAGCATCCGCGTCATCTGACCACTTCCGTATTGAGCGAGTCAATGGTACCCCCTGCTTTAGTTTTTGCTTGTAAGCAGTAATCAGGAGGATAGAATTGTGGTCAGATTTGCCAAATGGAGGGCGGGGGAGAGCTTTGTATGCATCTCTGTGTGTGGAGTAAAGGTGGTCTAGGACATCCTGTCCACTAGGAGCACCACTTCTGGGTGAGCATTTTCTTCTTTGCTTATGGCCTTGGTTGAGTGCGGTCTTAGTGCCAGCATCAGTCTGTGGTGGTAAATAGACGGCTACGAATAATTCAGATGAGATCTCTCTTGGTAGATAGTGTGGTCTACAGCTTATCATAAGGTACTCTACCTCAGGCGAGCAATACCTCGAGACGTCTTTAATATTAGACATCGCGCCCCAGCTGTTATTGACAAAAATACACACACCCCCACCACTCGTCTTACCAGAGGTAGCGTCTCTGTTCTGCCAGTGTGTGGAAAATCCCGCCAGCTCTACATTGTCAGTTTCTTCGTTCAGCCACATCTTGGTGAAACATAAGATGTTACAGTTTTTAATGTCCCGTTGGTAGGATCATCTTAATAGTAGGTCATCAATTTTATTTTCTAACGATTGCACGTTAGTAAGAAGAATGGAAGGCATTGGGAGTTTACTCGCTCGCCTCCGGCTTCTCAGAAGGATCCCCGATCTGCGTCCCCTTTTCAGGCGTCTTTTCTTCACGCAAAAGTCATGGATCTGGGTCTGTTTTCAGTGAAAGCAGGATTTCCTTCTCGTCAGACTCGTTAAAGGAAAAAGTTGAGTAATCGCTTTTCCGATGTCCAGAAGTTAAGAGACGGTAGCAGAAACATAATGTACACAATAAGTTAAAAAATAAGTTACACAAAACGCAAAAGAATTACAAAATTGCACAATTGGTTGGGAGAATGTAAAATGTCAGCCATGTTCTTTGGCGGCATCAGCATAAGGTATTTGTTGAGTAATTTCTCAGTGATTAAACAGACAGATTAAAATACCATTAATTAGATATTTCTAGAAAAAATTAAGCTGTTTAGGGTCTATAAAATGCATTAAATGTGTCCCACAATAAAAGCCTTCAAATAACAATGACTTTAACGTGGGCATAAAAACCAAATGGGAAGAAAAGTGGTGAAGACAGAAAGGTCTAGTCTGAAATTTAAAGCCTGCTGCACCAGCCCTCTATTTCCTGATGGGCAATCAGAAGCTGTTTTTACAGGCCACTCTCTTAGTGCTGTGTGTGTGTGTGTGTGTGTGTGTGTGTGTGTGCTGGAGATTGGAAGTGATTATGTCCTGGCTCTCTGACTGTCCTGGGGTTCAGTAATGACTGCATGTCCAGACAGGACAGACAGTACAGACAGAGAGACAGGGCTGGGGAGAGAAAGAGAGCTAGGTGGCAAGGACAGACAAGGCCACATACCTCCCTCCTCTTCACCGTAGGAGAGAGCAATCAGAGAGAAGAGGAGAGAAGAGAGAGACAGACCTCTGTAGTAGATTCCTTTAGAGATGGAGAGAGTGACTGCAGACTCTTCTTCTGCTGGCTGTCTTTGGAAGGTATTTTCTTTCATATTTTATTCTATGATAGGATATGATATTTAGGATATGATATGATATTTATTTTTATTTAACTAGGCAAGTCAGTTAAGAACAAATTCTTATTTACAATGACGGCCAAGGAACAGTGGGTTAACTGCTATGTTCAGGGGCAGAACTACAGATTTTTACCTTGTCAGCTCAGGGATTCGATCTAGCAACCTTTCAGTTAATGGCCCAATGCTCTAACCACTAGGCTACCTGCCGCCCCACTAGGCCTCCTGCCGCACCGATATGATAGAATATGATATGATAGGATAGGATATGATAGAATATGATAGGATATGACAGAATATGATAGGATAGGATAGGATAGGATAGGATAGGGTAGGGTAGGATAGGATAGGATAGAATAGGATAGAACATGAAAGGATAGGATATGATAGGATAGGATATGATAAGATAGGATATGATAAAATATGATAGGATATGACAGGATATGATATGATAGGATATGATATGAAACACTTCTTTTGACAATGACAGTATGTGATTGTTTAGTGAAAAATAGAAGCAACATGAAAAAACAAACACAGTTTTGCGCAGAAAATGTATTAATTAACTACTATGACCATAATCCATTGAGCGCCTACTTGTCCAGTCTGTGTGGTGCAGCGGGAGAGAAGAGGCAGAAGAATGTACGATCGCGAGGGATAGAGAGCAGTTGCTTCACGACCCATCTTTACCAAAAAATAGTTGGTATTCAGCAGTCATAAAAGTATGCCTGTTACTTTGAAGAAATACTGAAACAGTGACTTTGTCAGACAGCATAGGCAGCAGCTCTATAGAGATGAGATCAGGACTTGGAATGAAATAATAAAGTCATCAAATAAAACAAATGTAATAAACACAACAACTGAAATATTTTATTAAAGTAAAGTGAATAAATGATGGTAATAAGTGATAAGCAGTAATGGGCAATCACTACCATCATGGGACTTTTATTAATAGTTTTATTCTGTGTTTTTACAGAATTCAACCCACGTAATGCATAGCGCATTTAATGTGTAAAAACATAATCGAAATCGAAAATGTTGATTATTTTTTAATAATCTAACCGAAATTGAACAAACTTTTAAAAAAGCATTAAGATACAGTGCATACCCCCCCACACACACACTTTCCTTCCTCTTCCTCTCTTCCCTTGTTAGTGTTCTCAGCACCCCCTCACACACAATCCATCACTGCTAGCAGCATCAATAATAAGGCTAATAATAATACCATCTACAGTACTGCCCCCTCCCTCCACTCCCCCTCCTTCCCTCCCTCCCTTCCTCCCTCCTCTCCCCCTCCCTTCCCTCCACTCCGCTCCCCTCCCTCCCTCCTCCTCTCCCCCTCTCTTCGCTCCACTCTGCTCCACTCCCTCCCTCCTCTCCTCTCCCCCCTCTCTTCCCTCCACTCCACTCCCTCCCTCCCTTTCCTCTCCGCCCTCTTCATGACATCCTGTCCAGTACAGAGGACCATAACTCTGTGTGTTCTGACCCTGACAGGGTACAACATAAAACACTCTATTTCAAAGACATAAAGAGGCCTTTACTGGATTACATGTCAGACAACCAGCCCTTCTCCATTTACATCAGCCTGTTTGTGTGTGCGTGTGCGTGTGTGCGTGTGCGTGTGTGCGTGTGTGCGTGTGTGTGTCTGTGTCTGTGTCTGTGTGTGTGTGTGTCTGTGTGTGTGTGTGTGTGTGTGTGTGTCCGTGTGTGTGTGTGTGTGTGTGTCCGTGTGTGTGTGTGTGTGCGTGTGCGTGTGTGTGTGTGTCTGTCTGGGCAGACGCTCAACACTGGAATCTAATTAGGACTGGGGACAGATACTACCAAGGCATCAATGGATAAGGCAGAAAGAGGAGAAACATTCAATAGAAAATAGTCATCTGACACATCCTGTTCATTTGAGGGGTAATCCTTCTATAAGAAACATGGACCATCTCTTGGAGGAATAATTTACTTGCTGAGTTGTATTTATCTGAAGTATGTTGTAGGAAGTGTCTGTTGATGCTTTCTAGAGGAAATAAGTGTTTGTGCATTTTGTGTAAGGCCTTCCGTCTGGACTATTTATCTGCCTCTGTGAATGGTGTGTGAGTGTATGAATGTGTGTGAAAGAGAGAGAGATACAAGACAGTCTTGATTTTGAAGGGTTGTTTCACATCTCTGTGAATTGAGGAGCTTGGCAGTGCAGACAGCTGGCTGCTTCCTCAGTGTCACTGCCACGCAAACACTCTACCATTCATACTGTACTTGGAAAACGGAACACAGTTTTTTCTCCCTCCATCATTCTGCTATAAATGGATTATTAGTTAGTGTGTCAGGATACAGTGCAGTGATGGTGGTGGTGGTGGATATTGTGTTTCCTTGATTATCCTCCCTCTGTACAATCAAGGTCACCTAATTTAGCTAGTGGTATACTTCCTGGTTCCCTCACCATTACACAAGCACACTCCCACCCCATACACTTTCTCCTCCCTCAACTGATCCACAATCAGCTCCTCATATCTGTAACCATGAGACCTTAGCTTCATGTCATCACCCCAGCTCAACTCTAACCCTACTTCTATGCACGATTCGAAGCAAATAACACTGAAACATGCATGAGAGCACCAGCTGTACCGGAAGACTGTGTCATCACGCTCTCCGCAGCCGATGTGAGTAAGACCTTTAGACAGGTCAACATTCACAAGGCCGCAGGGCCAGACGGATTACCAGGACGTGTACTTGCGCTGACCAACTAGCAAGTGTCTTCACTGACATTTTCAACCTCTCCCTGTCCGAGTCTGTAATACCAACATGTTTTAAGCAGACCACCATAGTGCCTGTGCCGAAGAACACTAAGGAAACCTGCCTAAATGACTACCGATCCGTGGCACTCACATCTGTAGCCATGAAGTGCTTTGAATGGCTGGTCATGGCTCACATCAACACCATTATCCCAGAAAACCCTAGACCCACTCCAAACGGCATACTGCCCTAACAGATCCACAGATTATGCAGTCTCTATTGCGCTCCACACTGCCCTTTCCCACCTTGGTGCCCTCAAAGCTCATCAATAAACTAAGGACGCTGTGACTAAACACCTCCCTCTGCAACTGGATCCTGGACTTCCTGGCGGGCCACCCCCAGGTGGTAAGGGTAGGTAACAACACATCCGCCACGCTGATCCTCAACACAGGAGCCCCTCAGGGGTGCGTGCTCAGCCCCCTCCTGTACTCCCTATTCACTCATGACTGCACGGCCAGGCACGACTTCAACACCATCATTAAATTTGCCGATGGCACAACAGTGGTAGGCCTGATCACCAACAACATCGAGAAAGCCTTTTGGTAAGGAGGTCAGAGGCCTGGCCGTGTGGTGCCAGAACAACAACCTCTCCCACAACGTGATCAGGACAAAGGAGATGATTGTGGACTACAGGAAAAAGAGGAACGAGAATGCCTCCAACTGCACTATTGGTTAGGGGCTCGTAAGTAAGCATTTCACTGTAAGGTCTACACCTGTTGTATTCGGCGGATGTGACAAATACAATTTGATTTGACTTGATTTGATTTAACCCTAACCCTAGCTTCATGTCATCACCCCCGCTCAACTCTAACACTAGCCATAACCCTAACCCTAGCCTCATGTCATCACCCCGCTCAACTCTAACCCTAGCCATAACCCTAACCCTAGCCTCATGTCATCATCCCCCTCAACCCTAACCCTAGCCACAACCCTAACCCTGCTCAACTCAAACCCAAGCCAAAACATTAACCCTAGCCTCATGTCATCACCCCCACTGAACCCTAAACCTAGCCATAACCCCAACCCTAGCCATAACCCTAACCCTAGCCATAACCCCAACCCTAGCCATAACCCCAACCCTAGCCATAACCCCAACCCTAGCCATAACCCCAAATCTAGCCATAACCCTAACCCTAGCCATAACCCTAACCCTAGCCATA
>QNTS01000455.1:5563-23730 GCA_003317085.1 Hucho hucho
CCTCACATACTTTCTCATAGCCATGAATTCATTAGCCAGCGTGGCACACACATAACACATTTCACAGCAAAAACAAATCAATTACCTGTTGAAGAACTTCTGCTGAGGTCATCCTAAGTGTCCAACGAAGACAATCCATGGTTCTTTTGTTAGAAAAAGTAATGTATTATATCCATAAATCTCCATTTGGTTCGCGCGTCATAGTCAG
Source organism: Hucho hucho (assembly GCA_003317085.1). Taxonomy (NCBI): domain Eukaryota; kingdom Metazoa; phylum Chordata; class Actinopteri; order Salmoniformes; family Salmonidae; genus Hucho; species Hucho hucho. The sequence goes on from QNTS01000455.1 coordinate 5,772, forward strand.
AAACGACAGCCTCCACTAGTCCATTGAAACGTGGCGCGAACTCGTTCATCTTATACCTATAAACTTGTCCAAGAACATTCAAACATAGTTTTAAATGTATCCTTAGGAACACTTTTACGTATATTTACTATTATAAATCAACCGGAATATAAACTGAGCTCTAAAGACGGTAAATAAGACACTGCGCGACTTCTCGGGCGCGCGCCCTGGGTACTGTTGTCATCAAGAGGGGACCCACTTGTTTGGTCGTTTTCTCTGGACTAATGCATCCAAAATGGAGGGAAACACCGTCGCGAGGCTGCTGACATCATAAGGAAGCGATGTGTACTGCATTCATATGCCCTTATATGGTCATTTTCATGAGGGAGGGGTTCCCAAATGAGCAATGTGTCAAAATCACTTTTTCCAGGACAGAAATTCCTCGGGGTTTTGCCTGCCATATCCGTTGTGTTTCACTCACAGACAAATGGTTAACAGTTTTGGAAATTTCAGAGTGTTTCCTATCCAATGGTACTAAATATATGCATATCCTATTTTCTGGGCCTGAATGGGAGGCATTTTACTTTGGGCACGCCAGGCTCTCCAAAACCGTCACCTCAGGAGCTGCTCCCTGAGAAGTTAAGTAATCCACTCATTCAACATGCAGCGAAAGGAATCTGAAAATCTACCTCTAAACTTTGTTTCAACAAGTCAAAAAAAAAAGTTTACTCCTCAGATACCCTAAAATGTAATCAAACTATAATATTTCAATAGGAAACTGAGTTTAGCAGGTGTGTTCTGTCTTCATGGCGCGCGCAAACACGAATTTCGAAGACTGTGTCCCTGTACTAAAACTGATATTTCTTCTTCGTTTTTGAAGTTACAAGCCTGAAACCTTGAACATAGACTGCTGACACCCTGTGGAAGCAATAGGAATTGCATCCAGGGAGCTACAAAAAACAATCCAGTTGTTTTTTCTTTGGATTTTCTACTACCTTATCTATTGTGTTATATTCTCCTACATTATTTTAACTACTTAGGGAGTAGCGGCGCACTAGCGAAATGTAAGGCGCCAAATTCAAAATCCACTTTTTCCAGGACAGAAATTCCTCGGGTTTTTGCCTGCCATATCCGTTCTGTTATACTCACAGACAAAATGTTAACACTTTTAGAAACGACAGAGTGTTTCCGATCCAATGGTACTAGATATGTGCATATCCTATTTTCTGGGCCAGAATGGGAGGCATTTTACTTTGGGCACGCCAGGCTCTCCAAAACCGTCACCTCCTGCGCTGCTCCCAAAGAAGTTAAACATTCATCAATATACAAGTGTTGCATAGTCATCAAAAGCTCAGATTTTTGGCAATATCACAGTGTTGTCAGATTTCAAAAAGGCTTTACGGCGAAAGCACAACATTTGATTGTATGAGGATAGCACCTCCAATATTTATGCATTAGCATAAATTCATATCCAGCGCGGGTCACACAAAACCCATATAAGAGCTAAAATAAATCACTTACCTTTCGAAGAACTTCTGCTGAGGGCTTCCCAAGTGTCCAACAAAGACATCCAATGGTTCTTTTGTTAGAAAAAGTCATTTATTATATCCATAAATCTCTGTTTGGTTGGCGCGTTGTGTTCATGAAATCCACCGTTGAATCACCCATTGTACAGTGAAGAGAAAGCGTTCAAATATACCTATCAACTTTTCCTAAACAAATCAAAGATCATTTATAATGCATCCTTAGCTATCCTTTTATGAATATTAGCAATAATATTTCACTCGGATGATAACCTAAACGTTATAAAAGGAAAATAATGTGGGGCACGCTCACGGTCTCGCGCCTGGGAAACGTTGTTGACTTCTGAGGTCCTTTGACTATTTCCTCTTCCTATCAGTTCTGCTCAGTGCTAGAGCCTCTAAACACTGTATAAAGACTGTTGACATCTAGTGGAAGCCATAGGTACTGCATTCTAGGAGCTGGATCCCATATAATTCAATAGGATGACTTTCAAACAGAGGAAAGGTCACAGAAAAAAAAATCTGAACAGAAATTTCTCGGGTTTTCGCCTGCTATATCAGTTCTGTTATACTCACAGACATTATGTTAACACGTTTAGAAACTTCAGTGTTTCCTATCCAATAGTACTAATTATGTGCATATCCTATTTTCTGGGCCTGAGTGGCAGGCATTTTACTTTGGGCACGCCAGACTCTCCAAAACCGTCACCTCTGCTGCCGCTCCCTAAGAAGTTAAAATTATGTATAGCAACCCAATGTGTAAAATAGTAAATAATGGCTAAGCTTTAAACTGTCACGAGGAGTAAAACAAGGTTGTCCACTATCGGCATATTTATTGCAATCGAAATGTTGCTGTTAAAATTAGATCCAACAATAATATTAAGGGATTAGAAATCCATGGCTTAAAAAACAAAGGTGTCATTGTACGCTGATGATTCATGTTCTCTTTTAAATCCACAATTAGAATCTCTCCACAGCCTCAGAGGATCTAGATACTTTTTCTAACCTCTCTGGATTAAAACCAAACTATGATTGGTGATATTACATTTTGGATCACAAAAAAAAAATGCTACTTTTACATTACTGTGTAGTTTACCAATAAAATGGTCTGACGGGGATGTGGACATACTCGGTGGACATATCCTGAAAGAAAGAAACAATCTCACTCCAATACATTTTTATAGAAAGTTAAATTAGATACCATGGAAAGGAAAATACCTGTCTATTTGTGGAAAAATCACCCTGATTAACTCTTTAGTCATATCACAGTTTACCTATTTGCTTATGGTTTTGCCTACACCTAGCAACCTGCTTTTTAAAGTATATGAGCAAAATATATTTTATTTGGAATGGCAAGCCAGACAAAATTAAAAGGGCCTATTTATATAATGAAGTCAGAAATGATTATATATTAAAGCATTAGACCTCTCACTATAGGCAGTCATACAAAAGTTATTGTAATGATGGGTCATTGAGTCGGAAGCAGGTGAAACGTTTTAATAAAACAAAACCAAGAACACGGCACTAACATAAGGCAGTACGCCAATACAAGAACAATACCAACTGGTGAGTGAACATGGGAGAGTGACATATAAAGGGGAGGAAATGATGAAGGTAATGGAGTCCAGGTGTGAAATATAATGATTCATAGGTGCGCGTAATGAGTGCCAGGTGTGCGTAATGATGAATCCCAGGACCGGTGGTTAGTATTCTTGCGACGGTTCCAGCCGCTGGACGACGCTGACCAGGTGGACGACCCCAAGGAGCAGGTCGGTCCGGGTGGCGAAGGTGGAAATCACGAATGATGTTGAGGTCCAGAATGCCCTCCACCGGAACCCAAAACCGCTCCTCTGGGCCATACCCTCCCAGTCCACCAGATACTGGAGCCGACCCCCGTGACGTTGGGAGTCCAGTAGGGATCTGATTTGACAACGAGATCCAGGGGGGTGGAGGTGTGTCGTGGGGGACAGCATCAGCTAGGGGACCAGGAACCACCGGCCTGAGAAGGGAGACATGAAAAGAGGGTGAGATACGGTAATGGCTGGGTAATTGTAACCTGTATGTCACCTCACAGACCCTCCGGAGAACCTTGAATGGCCCCACAAACGGGGGCTCAGTTTCTTACAGGGCAGGCGGAGTGGGAGGTTCCTGGTAGAGAGCCAGACGCGATCCCCAGGATGGAATACAGGGGTCTCACTGCAGTGACAGTCTGCCTGCTCCTTTGATGATGAACCACTCACCTCCCGCAGGAGACACGGTCTGGCCCGGGGTCAACAAATCCAAAACACACTGGAATGGGGTCAACCCAGTGGAGTAGTGACGTAGAGAGTTCTGGGCGTACTCTGCCCAAGGAAGGAAATGTGCCCACTCACCCGACCGGTCCTGACAGTGACTCCTCAGGAACCTCCCCAGCTCCTGATTCAACCTCTCCACCTGCCCGTTAGACTCAGGCCGACACCCGGATGTGAGTCTAACTGTGACCCCGAGCTTCTCCAAGAAGGCCTTCCATACTAGGGATGTGAATTGGGGGCCACAGTCCGAGACGATGTCCTCCAGAAGGTCATAATGCCGGAAGACCTGCTGGAAGAGTGCCTCAGCGACCTGGAGAGCAGTGGGAAGACCAGGAAGAGGGATTAAACAACATGATTTGGAGAATCTATCCACTACCACCAGAATGGTGGTGAAACTATCAGAAGGGGGAAGATCAGTATCAAAGTCAATGGATAGATGGGACCCATGTCACTGTAGCACGGGAAGTGGCAGGAGCATTCCAGGGGGGACTTGGTTTGAGAACACACAGAACAGGAGTTGACATACCACGTAACATCCTGCACCAAGGTGGGCCACCAGTATTTCTCAGTGATGGAATGGATGGTGCGAGAAATACCTAGATGTCCATCAACGACAGCTGTGTGTGCCCTGGTCAGCAGCCGATCCCTTATCCCTGTGGAGACGTAGATGCAAGTGGGAGGACAATTCCGGGGTGCGGGCTCCCTCTCCAGAGCATGGCGGATGTCCACATCTACGTCCCAAATCATGACTCGGGAGGATGGGATTATGGGTGCCCTCTGGACAGGAGCCTCTCCCAAATCGTAGATACAGGACAGGGCATCGGCCTTGATGTTCTTAGAACCTGGGCGATAGGTCAGCGAGAAGTCGAACCTGGTGAAAGAGAGGGCCCACCTGGCTTGGCGCAGATTCAGTCCCTCGCTGTCCGTATGTACTCAAGGTTCCGATGGTCGGTGAGGATGACGAATGATTCCTTGGCACCCTCCAGCCAGTGTCTCCACTCCTCCAATGCCAACTTCACCGCCAAGTGCTCTCGATCGCAGACGTCGTAATTCCTCTCTGCGGGGGACAGTTTCTTGGAGAAGAATACACAAGGACACAACATTAGTGGTTCCCCCTGTCTTTGTGGCAAAACTTCCCCAACACCCAACTCCGATGCGTCTACCTCAACCACAAAAGGTGGCGTGGGATCTGGTTGTTTTAGCAAGGGGGCTGAGGTGAACGCCCCTTGAGGAGACAAAAGGCCTCGTCGGCTGATGGAGACCAAACCAACCTACGAGACCCACCCTTGAGGGAGGTGAGAGGGGCGGCGATGGCGCTAAAGTCAAGGTAGGCCGAGGATGATCTTGTGAACTGGGGCACTGGTGATGAAGGGGATGTTTTCCTGGTGATTGGGCTCCACGGTGAGGTTGAGTGGCTGGGTGATGTGTGTGATGGGTCCGGATCCTAGAGGCCGACAGTCGAGACCTTGAACCGGAAAAGGAGTGTGTAGGTAGTAATATTGAGAGAGGCAAGAGTCTGATCCATAAATAAGGCCAGCATCCCGGAGTCGCCCCTTCACTGTTGACGTTGAGACTGGTGTTTTGCGGGTCCTATTTAATGAAGATGCCAGTTGAGGACTTGTGAGGCGTCTGTTTCTCAAACTAGACACTCTAATGTACTTTTCCTCTTGCTCAGATGTGCACAGGGGCCTCCAACTCCTCTTTCTATTCTGGTTAGAGCCAGTTTGCTCTGTTCTGTAAAGGGAGTAGTACACAGCGTTGTACGAGATCTTCCATTTCTTGGCAATTTCTCACATGGAATAGCCTTAATTTTTCAGAACAAGAATAGACTGACGAGTTTCAGAAGAAAGGACTTTGATTCTGGATATTTTGAGCCTGTAATCAAACCCACAAATGCTGATGCTCCAGATACTCAGCGAGTCTAAAGAAGGCCAGTTGTATTGCTTCTTTAACTTCTTAGGGAGCGGTGGGGCGCTAGTTGAATTATTAAACATGCATCAATATACAAGTGTTGCATAGTCATCAAAAGCTCTGCTTCTTGGCAATATCACAGCGTTGTCAGATTTCAAAAAGGCTTTACGGCGAAAGCAGCACATTTGATTGTTTGAGGATAGCACCCCACATATTTTTTCTATTACCATGAATTCATAAGCCATCACGGTTCACACATAACACATTTCACAGCGAAAACAAATCAATTACCTTTTGAAGACCTTCTGCTGAGGGCTTCCCAAGTGTCCAACAAAGACAATCCATGGTTCTTTTGTTAGAAAAAGTAATGTATTATAATCCATAAATCTCTGTTTGGTTGGCGCATTATAATGAGAAAATACAGCGTCGACTCCTCCATTGAAACGTGAAGAGAACTCGTTCAACTTATACCTATAAACTTGTCAAAGAACAATCAAACATCATTGTAAATGTATCCTTAGGAACACTTTTATGTATAAATAGTATAATATTTCAACCGGAATATAAACTGGGCGATAAGAAAGGAAAAAACCACAGAGCGTGCCAGCCGTGAATGCGCATTTACTCCTATTGACATTCTCTGTGGACACTTCCTTATTCCTCTTCTTCTACATTCTAAAAGCAGCTAAGAAGAATCAGAACACTTTCTCGAGACTGTTGACATCCAGAGGAAGCGATAGGTACTGCATTCATATGCCCTTATATGGGCATTATCATAAGGGAGGGGTTCCAAATGAGGCAATGTGTCAAAACCACTTTTTCCAGGACAGAAATTCCTCGGGTTTTCGCCTGCCATATCCGTTCTGTTATACTCACAGACAAAATGTTAACACTTTTAGAAAATTCAGAAAATTCAGAAAACTAAGAAGTTAAACTCGTTCACCTTGTCATGAACCTATGCTTGTGATGAAAGGTCAAGTTTCGGGTCAAACCCACTTCTGAGCTTTTAATTGCTGATAAGATGGTTCCTGCTGTCAGGGGGAGGTTAGATTTATTAAAATGTTGTTGCCAGGGAAAGTCACGCAAGGAGGACTGGGAGAGGCTATGAGAGTTACAGGATGTCTTAGACATTTTGCAGAACTTGGGGAGAACTATCATATACTGTACTCTGTACCAACTTCTGTTTACAATTGTATTACTAAAATGAGTATTTTAATACTTAACAAAGAGTCTGCGTTTCCTTTCCTTTACTAATGTATGTTTGATAATTTATAGACCTGATCATTTGTTGAAGAAAATGACCAACATTTTTGCGAGCTAGCCAGGAGCGAGTGACCACTTCGCTGGACTGACCATTGATCCACGTGCAAGCGCTACAAAATCATAAGGTAAGCAGATGCCTGTTATATCTAAAGTCTGTAATTTGCAATAGCACGTTGTGGTTAATGAGTCATTCTGGCAAGTAAGTGGCGCCTCACTGTTAAATTGATATGAACCTAAAATTCTTTGTAATAGTGGAATAATTGGAAGTGTGAAATTATTGTTACACAACCCGTGGGAGGAAGCACAGACCACCTAGGTGGAAATAGGTTATAAATTCCGGGGTTAAAAGTTTATTAATGTGAGACTTGGTGATAGGTTTAGGGCAAAATTCCAGGTATTAATGACGATTGTTATGATTATTGTGAGACTGGTGATAGGTTTAGGGCGAAATTCCAAGCAGCAAGTTAAGGGTTTGAATATTTTTCTGATAAGGTATTTTGTAATTGTTCTATGTATTTTGTAATTGTTCTATGTATCATGTCTTCTGTGTGGTATGAGTGGATGGTGGGACAATAAATCAGGAGTTAGTTATAAACAATATAATGCCTGTGTATTTGAATTAACTGAGTGGACATTCGGATCAGATGCTCGAAGAGTTGCCTGTGGGGGTATAAACCTTAATGCATACACCCTTGCTGTATTAGGAAATAGACCTACCTGTGTGTTACTGACCCATGTTATTTTAAAAATAAATAGTTTTGAAGTAATAGTTTCTCCCTTGGAAGGAGAAGATTATCACAGAGATACCAGGATTGTTGTGGAGGTTACACCAAGTTTATACCAGCTATAAATCATCTTGAATCCTTTCACTATTTTGTGGTTGCTCCATAGAGGACAATTATTTTACACCACCCATATATTACATGGTATTCAGTTATCATTTACTTATCACCCTGCTTTAAATAAACGTATGCGTGTTAAGGGATAGACTATACACTTATAGGGTTCTTTTGCATTCATTAATCTGTATTCACATTACACTAAGAGCCTAATTAATAATTAATAACATTTATGAGATATGGCAGACGGGAGCTCAGAGTTGTCTGAGGGGCCGGTCGCAATGAAACCCGCCACCCCTCTACAGTTTTTAATTGGGAAATACCCCACTATGGAAAAGGACATAACCTGGTTTTTCAAGAAAAGGCATGATTGGACTAAAGATGCCACTGAATATAGATGGCCTACGGACGGGTCATTTAATAAAACCAATGTGCAGGACATTGTGAAAAGAAGACAAGAAGATAAGACAAAGGAAAATAAGAAATCCACCCTGTTCTCTGTCACTGCTTTGGAAATACTAAAAACTGAGGGTAATCTATTCTGGTCCCAACAGAAAGCCACCTGTTTGAAGAAAGAATTTACAATGACTAAAGACCCTGTCTCTCTTAAGAAAGAGAAGCTTCATCTGGAGTTTAGCGCTCCACCATATGCTCCACTGCCCCCTCCATACTGCGGGAATAGGTTCAAAGGAATTTATCCACTACTCCTAGATGAACTAGTAGCTCCAGGCGATAATTCTTCTCCACCACCGGCACTGGGTAGAATGTATCAAGAACTAGGGGATATATGGAATGATGCCAAGACACAATCAACACCTCTCTATCCTAGAGTTACCACGGCAAAGAACCTCATGGCAGCTCAAGAAAATAAAGTACAGAGAGAAATGGATAACGCTGTTGAGGTTATCAGACGAGGTCGTGATGATGAAGATAAAGAGCAAAGTCTAATTGGTAATCACAAAGTGAATGAAGAGAACAGAAGAGAGGAAGAAGAACTGATACGACTGAGAACGGAATATGAAGAAAAAATGAAAACTGAACAATACAGGAGACAGTGGGAGGAGAAGAAGAGAGAGGAGAGAGAATGTGAATAATTCACTGAACACGAGAGTGGAACTGCCCTTCACCCATTTCAGACAAGCACTCTACCGACAGTTGAGGGAAATGTTTCCCACCAGCAGAGATGTTGCAAGACTGGGTGAACTGCTCTTCACTGAAGATGATGATATCCTCAACTGGATGGATAAGATGAAGACAGAATGGCAAGGAGAAACCACTGAGAGATTTGATGCCACTTCCACCACTAAAAAGCTATTTTATGATAGACTGTAGAAATCTGCTCGAGTGGGTCAGAGATAAACTGATGAATGTTGTGGGATGAGACACATTTGAAGGCCCTAATAAGGAGGAACACATTAGACACCACTGCAGAGCCTGGAAAAAGATGAAGACTGAAGAAAAAGAAAGGAAGACTGGACACTCCGGTAAGACGAGGGGGGGCGGTCTGTGCACATTTGTAAACAACAGCTGGTGTACTTCTAAGGAAGTCTAGATTTTGCTCGCCTGAAGTAGAGTATCTTGTGATAAATTGCAGGCCACACTACTTGCCTAGAGAGTTTTCAGCTATACTTTTCGTGGCTGTTTATTTACCACCACAGACAGATGCTGGCACTAAGACCGCACTCAGTCAGCTGTATAAGGAAATAAGCAAACAGGAAACCACTCACCCAGAGGCGGCGCTCCTAGTGGCCGGAGACTTTAATGCAGGGAAACTTAAATCAGTTCTACCAAATGTTAAATGTGCAACCAGAGGGAAAAAAATTCTAGATCACCTGTACTCCACACACAGAGACGCATACAAAGCTCTCCCTTGCCCTCCATTTGGTAAATCCGACCACAACTCTATCCTCCTGATTCCTGCTTACAAGTTAAAATTAAAGCTGGAAGCACCAGTGACTCAGTCAGTAAAAAAGTGGTCTGATGAAGCAGATGCTAAGCTACAGGACTGTTTTGCTATCACAGACTGGAACATGTTCCGGGATTCCTCCGATGGCATTAAGGAGTACACCACATCAGTCATACGCACTGAGCTAAAGGGTACAGCTGCCACTGTCAATGTGCGGGACTCTAACCCGGAAGCTTACAAGAAATCCTGCTATGCCCTGCGACGAACCATCAAACAGGCAAAGCGTCAATACAGGTCTAAGATTGAATCATACTACACCGGCTCCGACGCTCGTCTATTTGGCAGGGCTTGCAAACTATTACAGACTACAAAGTGAAGCACAGTCGCGAGCTGCCCAGTGAAGCGAGCCTACCAGACGAGCTAAATCACTTCTATGCTCGCTTCGAAGCAAGCAACACTGAGACATGCATGAGAGCATCAGCTGTTCCAGACGACTGTGTGATCACGCTCTCCGTAGCCAACGTGAGTAAGACCTTTAAACAGGTCAACATTCACAAGGCTGCGGGGCCAGACGGAATACCAGGACGTGTGCTCCGGGCATGTGCTGACCAACTGGCAGGTGTCTTCACTGACATTTTCAACATGTCCCTGATTGAGTCTGTAATACCAACATGTTGGCAGACCACCATAGTCCCTGTGCCCAAGAACACAAAGGCAACCTGCCTAAATGACTACAGACCCGTAGTACTCACGTCCGTAGCCATGAAGTGCTTTGAAAAGTTGGTAATGGCTCACATCAACACCATTATCCCAGAAACTGTAGACCCACTCCAATTTGCATACCGCCCAAACAGATCTACAGATGATGCAATTTCTATTGCACTCCACACTGCCCTTTCCCAGCTGGACAAAAAGAACACTTATGTGAGAATGCTATTCATTGACTACAGCTCAGCGTTCAACACCATAGTACCCTCAAAGCTCATCACTAAGCTAAGGATCCTGGGACTAAACACCTCCCTCTGCAACTGGATCCTGGACTTCCTGACGGGCCGCCCCCAGGTGGTGAGGGTAGGTAGCAACACATCTGCCACGCTGATCCTCAACACTGGAGCTCCCCAGGGGTGCGTGCTCAGTCCCCTCCTGTACTCCCTGTTCACCCACGACTGCATGGCCAGGCACGACTCCAACACCATCATTAAGTTTGCAGACGACACAACAATGGTAGGCCTGATCACCAACAATGACGAGACAGCCTATAGGGAGGAGGTCAGAGACCTGGCCGGGTGGTGCCAGAATAACAACCTCTCCCTCAACGTAACCAAGACTAAGGAGATGATTGTGGACTACAGGAAAAGGAGGACCGAGCACGCCCCCATTCTCATTCGACGGGGCTGTAGTGGAGCAGGTTGAGAGCTTCGAGTTCCTTGGTGTCCACATCAACAACAAGCTAGAATGGTCCAAACACACCAAGACAGTCATGAAGAGGGCATGACAAAGCATATTCCCCCTCAGGAAACTAAAAAGATTTGGCATGGGTCCTGAGATCCTCAAAAGGTTCTACAGCTGCAACATCGAGAGCATCCTGACTGGTTGCATCACTGCCTGGTACGGCAATTGCTCGGCCTCTGACCGCAAGGCACTACAGAGGGTAGTGCGTACGGCCCAGTACATCACTGGGGCTAACCTGCCTGCCATCCAGGACCTCTACACCAATGTTCAAAGACCCCAGCCACCCCAGTCATAGACTGTTCTCTCTACTACCGCATGGCAAGCGGTACCAGATTGCCAAGTCTAGGACAAAAAGGCTTCTCAACAGTTTTTACCCCCAAGCCATAAGACTCCTGAACAGGTAATCAAATGGCTACCCGGACTATTTGCATGGTGTGCCCCCCCCAACCCCTCTTTTACGCTGCTGCTACTCTCTGTTTATCATATATGCATAGTCACTTTAACTATACATTCATGTACATACTACCTCAATTGGGCCGACCAACCAGTGCTCCCGCACATTGGCTAACCGGGCTATCTATCTACATTGTGTCCCGCCACCCGCCAACCCCTTTTTTACGCTACTGCTACTCTCTGTTCATCATATATGCATAGTCACTTTAACCATAGCTACATGTACATACTACCTCGCTACTTTTATAGCCTCACTACTGTATATAGCCTTGCTACTGTATATAGCCTGTCTTTTTACTGTTGTCTTATTTCTTTACATATCTATTGTTCACCTAATACCTTTTTTTGCACTATTGGTTAGAGCCTGTAAGTAAGCATTTCACTGTAAGGTCTACACCTGTTGTATTCGGTGCACGTGACAAATAAACTTTGATTTGATTTGGCTCAAGAAGGCCCAGCTGTCCCAGCAGGACAAAGGGAAGACCTGCAATCTAATGGTGGCTGTAACCCCAGTAGCCTCCTCCACCACCTGCTCCACAGTTTACCCAAGCACCTGCTACTCAGTTCCCTCCTCAATCATATGGGAACCCACAACCATACCTACCACCACTGAGACAACCGCTGGTGTGCTGGTACTGCGGTGTGGCAGGTCATATGAGAAACATGTGCCCACAACAACCACAGCAGCAAAGGGGAAGAGGTCAATGGCGAGGGAACACTGGCAGAGGGAACTTCCAAGGAGGACGAGGTGGGAGATCGGCCTTTACAGGACAGCCTCAACCTGTTTTTTTCCAAGACTCAACCAATGAATGTTCGTCAATATGGATGACCCCAACAGCCTCCGGCGACAAACCAGGCATAGTTCCCACCGCAGAATAATCAAAAATTAGGGATGCCCTGACCCCCTTCTCCAGTGTCACCAGTACATATTTCCGGATGGTACCAAAGATCCAATCATTACTCTGAAGGTCAACGATCAAGAGGTACCACACCTCCTGCATTGGATCTACAGGCCTGGGACTCAGTGCGGACGATGGGAGTCGCTGGGATCTCTCAAAAGCTGTACTGGACTGAAGATACAACAATTGAACTGAGGGAAGGTAATACTATTAAGGCTCCCTTTCTGAACTCTCCGGCCACTCCCGTTAGCCTACTGGGTAGAGACATTTTCCTGACCAAGTTCAACGTGATTCAACGGCACGACCTGACCTTTATGATGAACCTCTTGAGCTCCCTGATGTTACTCTCTTTGTTGATGGCTCTGCCTTTATTGATAGGGAGACTGGTAGAAACATGCAGGTTTTGGTATAGTCTCACTGGATAGGTCATTGTTGATTGAACAGTCCTTGCCTGAACATTGCTCAGCACAACAAGCTGGGCTTCTAGCACTTACTGAAGCATGTAAATTAGGCAGTGGTTTGAAGGTTAACATTTATTCTGACTCTGCATACACCATTGGCGTTTGCCTGTCGTGGATAGGGGTTTGGAAAGGTAGGGACTTTGTTAACACGTCTGGTACCCCCATTAAACACTGTTCACAGATAGAAGCCCTGCTTGAAGCTATGTTGCTTCCTGCCAAGTTAGCTATTCTTAGGGTCCGTGCCCACACAGGCAACACTGACAGCATTAGTTTAGGCAATGCAGCTGCTGATGCTGCTGCAAAGAATGCTGCTTCTCGCTGCCATACTCATGCTGTTATGCTTTCCTCTCCTTGTACGTCTGAAATCACGGATTTGGACCAACACCAGGCTGCGGATGCACTGAATCACCCCTTGTGGGAGTCTAGAGGTTGCTCTAGGGGCTCTGATGGCCTGTGGAGGCAGTCCCTCTCTGGCAAACCAGTTCTGCCTCTGCCTCTCGTCTCCTCTGTGTGTCGCCTGGCCCACGGGGTGGGCCACTCGTAAAGGGGGGAAATGGTAAGACTAATATCTGACACTTGGTTTTGTCCAAATCTGATTGAAATGTGCAAAACACACGTTTTTAAGACTTCATACAGCTGGTTTCGGAAGTTTATATACACTTAGGTTGGAGTCATTAACTCGTTTTTCAACCACTCCACAAATGTCTTGTTAACAAACTATAGTTTTGGCAAGTCAGTGCATGACACAAGTAATTTTTCCAAAAATTGTTTACAGACAGATTATTTCACTTATAATTCACTGTATCACAATTCCAGTGGGTCAGAAGTTTACATACACTAAATTGACTGTGCCTTTAAACAGCTTGGAAAATTCCTGAAAATTATGTCATGGCTTTAGAAGCATCTGATATGCTAATTGACAACATTTGAGTCAATTGGAGAGCAAAATCAATCCCAGAACAACAGCAAAACACCTTCTGAAGATGCTGGAGCAAACAGGTACAAAAGTATCTATACCACAGTAAAACGAGTCCTATATCGACATAACCTGAAAGGCCGCTCAGCAAGGAAGAAGCCACTGCTCCAAAACCGCCATAAAATAGCCAGACTACGGTTTGCAACTGCACATGGGGACAAAGATCGTACTTTTTGGAGAAATGTCCTCTGGTCTGAAGAAACAAAAATAGCACTGCTTGGCAATAATGACCATCATTATGTTTGGAGGAAAAAGGGGGAGGCTTGCAAGCCAAAGAACACCATCCCAACCGTGAAGTACGGGGGTGGCAGCATCATGTTGTGGGGGTGCTTTGCTGCAGGAGGGACTGGAACACTTCACAAAATAGATGGAATCATGAGGCAGGAAAATTATGTGGATATATTGAAGCAACATCTCAAGACATCAGTCAGGAAGTAAAAGCTTGGTCGCAAATGGGTCTTCCAAATGGACAATGACCCCAAGCATACTTCCAAAGTTGTGGCAAAATGGCTTAAGGACAACAAAGTCAAGGTATTGGAGTGGCCATCACAAAGCCCTGACCTCAATCCCATAGAACATTTGTGGGCAGAACTGAAAAAGCGTGTGTGAGCAAGGAGGCCTACAATCCTGACTCAGTTACACCTGCTCTGTCAGGAGGAATGGGTCAAAATTCACACAACTTAATGTGGGAAGCTTGTGAAAGGTTACCTGAAACGTTTGACCCAAGTTAAACAATTTAAAGGCAAAGCTACCAAATACGAATTGAGTGTATGTAAACTTCTGACCCACTGGGAATGTGATGAAAGAAATAAAAGCTGAAATAAATCATTCTCTCTACTATTATTCTGACATTTCACATTCTTAAAATAAAGTGGTGATCCTGACTGACCTAAGACAGGGAATTTTTACTAGGATTAAATGTCAGGAATTGTGAAAAACTGAGTTTAAATGTATTTGGCTAAGGTGTATACTTCCGACCTCAACTGTATATGCAATACAACATTGGTAAGGGTACCCCCCTGAAACCAGCAACATCTCAAGTCATCAGTCAGGAAGTTAAGGCTTGGTCGCAAATGGGTCTTCCAAATGGACAATGACCCCAAGCATACTTCCAAAGTTGTGGCAAAATGGCTTAAGGACAACAAAGTCAAGGTATTGGAGTGGCCATCACAAAGCCCTGACCTCAATCCCATAGAACATTTGTGGGCAGAACCTAACTCAGTTACACCTGCTCTGTCAGGAGGAATGGGTCAAAATTCAAAATTTAAGTTGTTTTCCATTTTAGTCCCATTATTGGCTCCTGTGCTTGTTCTGCTGATTTGCATTTCTGTATTCTGTGCCGCTGGTAAATGTGTACTTCATAAGGACATGCCAGGCATGTTTATGCTTCATGATCCTCATCCCCCAGACCCTTATTTTTATCCTCAGTCTCCTGAGGATTGCTTGCAATCTAATGCACCTTATATGGATGATTCTTATAATTACTATGCTTGAGTTGCTTTGCTTTTGTTGAGGCCTGGTGGTTAATAAATTGTGTTATGATAAACTGTAAGGTCTCCTCTTCAGGAGACCTCTGTGTGTGTGTGTTAAAACCTGTGTTGAGTGTGGTGACCTTCAGACACTATCAGAAGGCGTCTACATTCAGACTCCTCCTGTCTGGATCCCACAGTGTTTTTATCTGGTTTTCTGAGAACACAAGGCTGCCACAGACCTGATGAAACCAGCCACCTGTCAGAAGATGTTTAAACTCGTTCACCTTGTCATGACCCTATGCTTGTGATGAAAGGTCAAGTTTCGGTCAAACCCACTTCTGAGCTTTTAATTGCTGATAAGATGGTTCCTGCTGTGAGGGGGGGGGGGGTAGATTTATTAAAATGTTGTTGCCAGGGAAATTCACACAAGGACTGGGAGAGGCTATATGACTTACAGGATGTCTTAGACATTTTGCAAATCTTGGGGAGAACTATCATATACTGTTATACTGTACTCTGTACCAACTTCTGCCTACAATTGTATTACTAAAAGGAGTATTTTAATACTTAAACAAAGAGTCTGTGTTTCTTTTCCATTACTAATGTATGTTTGATAATTATATAGACCTGATTATTTGTTGAAGAAATTGACCAACAATAGCTTCCCAGGTCCGATAAAGACCAATGTCCCTTAGTCTTTCTTCCAAAACCCCCTTCTCTTCTCTCTGAATCTATCGTGTTATAGCCCAACTGTTTTTGTTTAGTCCACTAGGGACGGTATAATGTTATTATGCATTGTATATTCTGTAATTGTTTAATTAGTTAGTAAATAAATAATTGAGCCAATTGGTGTATGGTGATTTATAGTAAAGGCTGGGTTCGTGCAGATATCCAACAATTTACGACGTTCAGATGAGACTCACGAAGGTAATAATAATAATTTAATAGAAGACTAATTGATCAGATATTAAAATATCTTAGTTATAGAGTTATATTCTGAAAATTATAACTTTGTAATCTGAACATTTTCCGTGGTGTCCCGACTTCCTAGTTAATTAAATGTACATGATTAGTTCAATCACGTAATAATAATTATTGAGAATTGATTTGATAAAATAAAATTCTTCACCTTTAATAATACTTAAGACACTACACCAGAGAACCCACAATTACACTTCTCCAAATAATAGGTCTGTGGGTTTTACTTGGGTTTGATAAAGAGTGACTCATCTCCCTGCTCCACAGCAGTCAGGGCTCTCTCCATCTCCCAACTCAAACTTCAGTTCCCTCCTTTTCAAACACCTTGCCCTCACAGCTGCCCCTCACACACACTGCAGGGGAAAGAGATCGCTGTGTGGGAGCCTTTACCCTGTACAGTAGGTCTGTGTTTTGTTTGGCATATCCCTGTTCCTTATTGATGATGATGATGTGTGTATATGTACCTTCTACGGCCGTCCTTCATTAGTCTTGGTGTATCCCTGTCCCTTACTGATGATGCGACAGCTGATTCCTCCATCCTCTCCCTCAGTGATGTCCTCCCCTTAAACGTAAACAGCTCCACCTAACACACACAAAACATTAATTTGAGCAGTCTCAAAGTCAAACATGTCAATGTTGACAAGAAATGTTTACCTCAAAAGCACACCCTTTCAATCCCTCACAGGCAGACAGAGGGTTACACCACAAAGCTACCCTCATCTTCCAGGTATCTTCAGGGGGCTGCCGGCGTTGCTGTAGGCGCACTCTGGTTCACAGCTTTCTGATCTCACTTTCATAGTAACTACACCCAGGTCCAACACCTTGATCACCTATCTACACTAACACACAGACCCTTACTCAGATCGAAGGAGAACTTCTTTCCTTGTTCGCGGCCGTTGTCAAACAGGTTTCCATCCAGCAGCGTGACAACAAACAAAGAACGTAACCTGTAAGAGAGCAGCACAAGACATCATGAGTCATGATTCATCTACATCACCTGAAGCCTAGAGTAAAAAATAGATGCTAAAATATCCACAATACTCACTGAACTGCTGCTCAGGGTCAGCTGGCTGGCTTCAGTCTGTCAAAGTACTGGACAGTAATATTACAGACAGGAAAAAGAGACATTAGAAATGTAGGAGTAAAATAATGGTAAGTAAGCAAGACATAGGACATATGTTGCAACTACCTTATTGAAGGAGGAATTTTCTCAACAGCTCGCTTTTCTCTGCAACTCTATCGACACCATGTCAGTATCCAGGGCCATTAGGATGTCCTTCTCAGTGACCATGTCAGTATCCAGGGCCATTAGGATGTCCTCCTCAGTGACCATGTCAGTATCCAGGGCCATTAGGATGTCCTTCTCAGTGACCATGTCAGTATCCAGGGCCATTAGGATGTCCTTCTCAGTGACCATGTCAGTATCCAGGGCCATTAGGATGTCCTTCTCAGTGACCATGTCAGTATCCAGGGCCATTAGGATGTCCTTCTCAGTGACCATGTCAGTATCCAGGGCCATTAGGATGTCCTTCTCAGTGACCATGTCAGTATCCAGG
>QNTS01000455.1:24688-100915 GCA_003317085.1 Hucho hucho
CACCATGTCAGTATCCAGGGCCATTAGGATGTCCTCCTCAGTGACCATGTCAGTATCCAGGGCCATTAGGATGTCCTTCTCAGTGACCATGTCAGTATCCAGGGCCATTAGGATGTCCTTCTCAGTGACCATGTCAGTATCCAGGGCCATTAGGATGTCCTTCTCAGTGACCATCAGCATGAAGGCCTCTAGGTGTTCTTGTGAGAGTGCTCATGAGTCTGCTCTTGATATACTTTAAGGTAGGGAAACTTTTCTCACAAGCTACCTGGGTAACTGAGAGGGTGAGTAGGAACTTGTATCCAAGGCCAAGGATACGGTATGCATCAGTCAGCAGGCGGTACCGTCTCAGCATCTGGTAACAACACAGTGGACATTCTTTGCAGGATGAACAGCATTTATTATTCATGTCCACCTCATCTTCATTTCCATCAGGGCCATCCTCCACTGTCCTGGTCATGTATTCCTCCAATCCTGAACTTTTCAGTCTTTTCCACAGTACAGCGAGGCTTCTCAGCTCACACTGCAAATTGTCAACAGTTGCTCGGCTATCATATCGAGGCAAACATTTGCTGAGCTCTTGAAGGGCTGTCTCTGGAAAACCATTTGATGTTATTTGGGAGACGTTTCTAGGGTCCAGAAGGGCTAGGTCAGTATTTAGAGTGCCATGAGACAGAAATCACCTGTGGATACTATCTGTGACTGTATCCATAATTTGAACTTTATAGGCACTCTCTGCCTCTGTCAAAGCTTCATCTTGAGCCATCTCTCCAGACATGATTTTCTTCTTGCTTGCCCTTTTCTGTGGCAGAGTGGCTTCCACCTCCTCCAGCTCTGTGTCCTCATCCTGTTCTTTGATCTTCTTATTTGCAAACTGAACAAATGTGTCTGTAGCTGCCTTAATGGTGTCAAAGTCTCTTGACATGCCTTTCAGGGTCTCCTGTGTAGCCACAACCATTCGATGGGCAGATAGGATGTCCATCTCACTTGTCTGCAGGCATTTGGACAGTGGTGACGTGTTCTCAAATATCCGAAGAAATCTTTGAGCTGTCAGTATCATCTAATACCGAAGAAGAGCCTCAGTATATCCTCTTGCCTTCACCCGAACAGTTGTCTTCATGTTGGCCTGTCCTTGTATGGCTGATAGTGTGAGGAGTACTTTATCATAGAGACCCTGGTCCAAATACCTTCTTCAAAGCACTATCCTTAGCCCACCAGCGGGTTTCTCCTATTGGAGATAGGCGTCTGTGTCGCGTGTCCTGGTTCTTCTTCTCCCACACATCCATCCTTTGGTAGGATTCACGGAGTAACACAGCAATGTTGTTAAGGAGAGCAAACAGTGACCCACTTGCTAAGACAATTTCAGTTGTGTCAGACAAAAACAGATTAAGGACATGTGCATATCACCATTCTGTACATGCACTTGATTGGGGGACTTTGAGGATAACAGATTAGAGAAGCCCTTATATTTGCCCTGCATATTGAATGCTCCATCCGTAGCATTGCCAATGCACTTGCTCATGTCAATTTGAATGACTGTGTTGACAGTATTCTTTGAGAGGAGTCTGCCTCTTGCCCCAGACTGATGTAGGTTCTTTTCTCACTGCATTCGGTGAGATGTTCTTTCAAGCAGACGTCATACTTTCCCAGCAGTATTTTCATCTCCAAGAAATGACCGTGATCGATACTGGTGTCCTCTAATGTATACGCAGCCTCAGACTGCACCCCCCTGTAACTGAGCCCCCTCTCGCCCCCTCACACGTTCCAGCACCTGCCTTCTCCTGCTTACCTGCTCTCTGTGGGCAGACACCTGACTGCCACTGAGTAGACTTTGTATGTCTGCTTTGGAGAACCTTAAAAAATGTTTGCCTCAGCACTACTTCTGTGCATGTTGCTCTTCTCATGCTCTTCTACCCTTTGGTGAACATGTTTCCAATCCGTCATTCCACTCATAAAAATACTGCTGTCAGTAGGCTTCGCAAATGCCATACAAACTGAACAGTATAACGCACGGCTATCTTCATTGTTAAGACAGCCATTGGGGTCATCTTTAAAACAGAAAACTTTCTGTACCACAGAGTCTTTTGATTTCTGCATAGGGTGGAAACAAAAAAAATGTTTTTATGTCATCTGACTTGGGTCTCTTGAAATAATCAAAAGTTGGTCTGGCATTCTGGCCTTCCCTGACTCTCTCTTCCACTGAAACTGGACTGGGCCTGTCATCAACCTCAATGTTCTCTTCCACTGAAACTGGACTTGATCTGTCATCAACATCAATGTTCACTTCCACTGAAACTGGACCTATCATCAACCTGGACATGAATAAAATAATAATAATAAAATAATTAACTAATAAAGGCCCAATTTTGAAAAACTACAAAAACACAGCAGCAGCCCCACTATTTCATATCAAGTGAATGAATGACAACACAACACGTTTTTTTGTGTGGCTTTAATCGCCGTTCACACCGGACTGTTGGCATGATGAGGAGTTTCAATGCATTATCTAGTAAGATTGTGGCATCTTCCTCTTGCCGGTCTAGCACTTCGATGTTAGCGTCGGTGGCACTGGTACTACTACTACCGAATAAGTCGGTTAGTTTTTTACATTTACTTGCATTTGAATAAAGACTTTTGACTCTTTTGTCTCTTAACTTTTCAGCCCCACCCTTACGTTTTTTACTCTGCTTTTCCATTTTTTATTGTAGCTCGTTTTCAAGCTGTCAGTGTCAATGTGTGTGTGAGCGAGACATAGCGGGCGGGGTTAAGGGTTGCACAGACGTTCGTTTGGAATAGACCAATGGGCCTGGGGGAATGGGGGGATTGGCCCGTGTCGCTCAACCTTCTGCCAACTTTTTTATTAGTAGTAGAAAATGTAGAAGACAGGCGCCCACCGGCCCAGAGGTTGACCAGCCCACCGTGAATTCTCCGGGTGCTCCGAGTGGCCAGTCCGCTATTGCCTACCTTTCTTTGTCTTTTGTAATTTTATAATTGTATTTTTGGGGGGGGGGGACATGCATCATGCGGCCATGATATCACTGTCCACTGTTGGTAAACACTAACGATGTACAGTCATACCATTGCTGCTGGAACATAAGTCCCAAATCAACCGCCCAAAGTGTCTGCTCACCAAAATACATCATATCAATTCTTGAGATTTATGTTCTCCAATGCGTCCTTTCAAGGCTTGGTTAGAAAATGTCCTCATGGTGCTACAAGAGGTACATGATTTATAGGGAAAGCATCCTTTTATGAATGACTCTTTTCTATCTGAACACATCTGATTTAACCTATATGTTTGATAGATTTCTTGATTATTTATAGGAGAATAAAGGTGGATTCTGGAAGGCAGAATTTAAAGAGGAATCTGATTTTAATGTGGCAATGTTCATTGACAATATACTTGATGCCATTACGGCTATCATTGAAAGTATGTATATAGTTTATAGAACTGTTTCTTCTGTTTTTGTTGGGATTCATTAACTAACTGGCTTCAGTTCAAGCTTTTAACTTGTTTTTGAGCTTCATCAAGCCAGGTAACGGGGTATCCTCTCAAGCGAAAACGCTCAAGGAGAGAATTTTGTCTATTATATTCTACCTCTGTGTCACAGACAATCTATGAAGTTGGCTTACTGGTAAACCTCTTTTTATGGGGAGAGGGTGATAACTATCAACTGTCAATATATTATTTTTATCTGTTGGTTTTCTGTTAACTGTACTTGTTACAAAGGGACAATCTATATCTAAAAAAAAGTATAGAGTTAGTTATTTTCCATAGTGAAGGAAATTGATTGTACTCTAGATTTAATGTAGTTAGAAATGTATTTATTTTAATTATTTTGGAACCCATCCAGATCATAAAGCAATCGTCTATATTATCTTTGTAAAGATTATTTTTATAAATAAAATCCAATTGAATTTCCCCATTTTATTATTATTTTTATTTCACCTTTATTTAACCAGCTAGGCTAGTTGAGAACAAGTTCTCATTTATAACTGCGACCTCAGCTGACCCATGAAGTGATTTGCATAGTTGGGAGCTAAAGGAGATCCCATTGCAGTTCCAAAAGTCTGTAAGTAGAAATATTTATTATATAGAAAATGAATCGTTTTTAGTAAGCACTAGTTGTGCAAGCTCAATTATATAATTTGTTGGCACATCGCTTAAGCGGTTGGAGAGGAAGAATGTGATACCTCCATCATTTGGAAAATTGGTATATAGTGATGAGACATCAAGGGTGACTAGTCAGTCTCCTTTACTAATAACTGGTATACTTCGTAGTTTCATTCGAAAATCAGTGGTGTCTTTTAGATAAGATTGCAACTGTTTGACTAATGGATAAATGTGAATGTCCACATAACGAGACACTTGTTCTGTTAGGGAGCCGATACCTGAAACGATGGGTCTTAATGGAGGGTCTGTGGTTGATTTTGTGAACCTTAAACAAACCATAAAGGATCGAAAATGTAGGTTTTGGGACAAAGATATTTAAATTCCTGTTCTGTCAACCAATATATTTTGTAGTCCTTCATCAAGGACTTTATTCAATAGTTGGAGGTAGGATCAATAATCTATTTCTTGTAACATATTTTTTATTATCCAACAGGCTGTTATTTTTTTTGATATACATGTTGGTATTAGAAATCACTGTTTAACGATGATAATGAGGTAGATTGACCAGAATTACATTTCATAGCTTCTTATTTTAAATCCACATACATAGTATGGAACTCACTGTATTTCAGGCATTAGTCATTTTACAATTTCTCACCTCAGCTGACCTTAGTTTTATGGTTTTTATGTTTTGCGGTCCACGGTGACCTATTAGACCAACACATTAAGCTGGTCAACGGCATGCTCACCAGAAATCTGAAGAGGTCTGTATATACAGTATAGTCTATTTCTTTACGTTATTTCGCTTTATATAGTCTATCTCTGTCTTAATTCTTCCATGCTTCCTTCAGAGTTCCAAAGCTATACTCTCATTTGTTATCTTCATGTTTTTTTCAGAATTGTCCCATTCAGACATTGTGAAAGCCCCTGCGAAACCAACAGAGAAATGCCAGACCAGAGGTCTCTGCTCTGATAATTAAGACTCACAGGAATGATTATTTAATATACAGTTCCAGTCAAAAGTTTGGACACACCTACTCATTCAACGGTTTCTCTTTATTTGACTATTTTCTACATTGTAGAATAATAGTGAAGACATCAAAACTATGAAATAACACATATGGAATCATGTAGTAACTAAAAAAGTGTTGAACAAATCAAAATATATTTTATATTTGAGATTCTTCAAAGTAGCCACCCTTTGCCTTGATGATAGCTTTGCACACTCTTGGCATTCTCCCGGCCAGCTTCATGAGGTAGTCACCTGGATTGCGTTTCAATTAACAGGTGTGCCTTGTTAAAAGTTAATTGTGACAAGGTGGGGGTGGTATTCAGAAGATAACCCTATTTGGTAAAAGTCCATATTATGGCAAGAAGAGCTCAAATAAGCGAAGAGAAATGACAGTCCATCATTACTTAAGATATCAAGGTCAGTCAATAAGGAATGTTCCAAGAACTTTGAAAGTTTCTTCAAGTGCAATCACAAATAGCATCAAGCGCTATGATGAAACTGGCTCTCATGAGGACCGCCACAGGAATGGAAGACCGAGAGTTACCTCTACTGCAGAGGATCAGTTCATAAGAGTTAACTGCACCTCAGATTGCAGCCCAAATAAATGCTTCACAGAGTTCAAGTAACAGACACATCTCAACATCAACTGTTCAGAAGAGACTGTGTGAATCAGGCCGTCATGGTCGAATAGCTGCACAAAAACAAACACTACTAAAGGACACCAATAAGAAGAAGAGACTTGCTTGGGGAAAGAAACACGAGCAATGGACATTAGACCAGTGGAAATTTGTCCTTTGGTCTGGAGTCCAAATTGGATATTTTTGGTTCCAATCTCTGTGTCTTTGTGAGACGCGGTGTTGGTGAATGGATGATCTCTGCATCTGTATTTCCCACCATAAAGCACGGAGGAGGAGGTGTTATGGTGGATGTTATGGTGTGAGGGTGCTTTGCTGGTGACACTGTCTGTGATTTATTTAGAGTTCAAGGCACACTTAACCAGCATGGCTACCACAGCATCCTGCAGCGATACGCCATCCCATCTGGTTTGCGCTTAGTGGGACTATCATTTGTTTTTCAACAGGACAATGACCCAACACACCTCCAGGCTATGTAAGGGCTATTTGACCAAGAAGGGGAGTGGTGGAATGCTGCATCAGATGACCTGTCCTCCACAATCACCCGACCTCAACCCAATTGAGATGGTTTGGGATGAGTTGGACCGCAGAGTGAAGGAAAAGCAGCCAACAAGTGCTCAGCATATGTAGGAACTGTTGGAAAAGCATTCCAGGTGAAGCTGGTTGAGAGAATGCCAAGAGTTTGCAAAGCTGGCAAAGCTGGCAAAGGGTGGCTCCTTCGAAAAATCTAAAATATATTTTGATTTGTTTAACACTTTTTTAGTTACTACATGATTCCATATGTGTTATTTCATAGCTCTGACGTCCCACGGGCGGCACACAATTGGCCCAGTGTTGTCCGGGTTTGGCTGGGGTAGGCTGTCATTGTAAAAAATAATTTGTTCTTAACTGACTTGCCTAGTTAAATTAAAGTCAAATAAAATAGAAAAACCCTTATATTAGTAGGTGTGTCCAAACTTTTGATTGGTACTCAAGATGAGATTTTATTTAAAGTTCGGGGCAGGTTGCATAGTGTCTGCTTTCATAATCACATTATTCTGTTGGGAGATTTTCAATACCAATACCAAGAATTGGGCTGCCTGTGTAAACACAATTTATAGATTTGGGAGTACATTCAAACTATTTCCCTACAATTTTTCAGTCAATGTCTTTTTGCTTGACTAAATGGAGAGGAACAAGTCTCCCGAAGGTTTGTGCAAATTTGATGACGAATAGTTTTATATCTGTCTGATTTAAATCAATTTTAAAAACTATAATGCCGGTCATTTTCTTCTGAAATAGCGCAACTCTACCACTAGATGGCATGGTGTCCTCATTACCTCATTCATGCATGTAAAAAAACATGGGTGACATCCCACATTTCCCAATACATTTAACAAACAATTTGCAAGTGCTCTGGAGTAAGACTCTGCTTCTCTCTTATCACACTGTCTTGTCGGTCAGAGGTATGTGCAGCGATTTTTTATTTTAAGACAAACTTTAAAATCCCCATATCACTGGTTTTGCTTATTATCTTTCATCTGTCATTACATAAAGAACATAAAACAAACATTATTTGGAAGGTCCTTCCTTTGCTAGTCTGTTACCACTGATAGGTAGTTAAAGAGGTAAGGCAACCTCACTATAACACACACACACACAGGGAAATGTATTGCCAGACACAGAGGATGATGGTGAACAGTGCAATAATAAAGTAAGTGTGTGTGTGTGTGTGTGTGTGTGTGTGTGTGTGTGTGTGTGTGTGTGTGTGTGTGTGTGTGTGTGTGTGTGTGTGTGTGTGTGTGTGTGTGTGTGTGTGTGTGTGTGTGTGTGTGTGTGTATATATATATAATCACACCACAGTACTTCTATGAAAATCTATTTAACAGCTGAAGGCCCATTTGGAACTTTAAAGACCAAGCTGGAACAGTTTAGTTGTTTATTTTTGTAAGTTATCAATCTTTGTTAACATATCACTGCTGAATATCACTGTTAACATATCACTGACCACCCTCCTGAAGCGTCTTGCCAGTCGGCGTCACGAGAAAAGCTAGCCATTCGCTGGCGCAAGTGGGGACACTTCAGGCAGAGGTGTAAGTTTCACAGATCCCCATGTGATACACTTGCTCAACTGCCAAACAGTTTTTTATTTGACTAAAACCTTGTTCCTTAAAAGGGCATGTTTACTATTTTACTAACCATTTAAGGCCATATGTTTAAACGTTTGGGTAACAGTTGGTGCGTGCGTCTTGATTACACGCACTTCTGTGCGTAATGATACATTTTCTTACCAACTAAAATTAAATAGTATTTTGTCTCTTAGTCTAGGCCTGCGTTATATCTACATATATCATAGTCATACCAACAAAGACAACTAAGGAAAATTGAAATGAAGAGGAATATACCACCGTATCGTAGTTTTTATTACAGTTAAATATATGTACAATGCGCAATGGTAATACATACACAAATACATCCCTAAAAGAGACATTTTACGTTTTTAAGTAACATAACACAACGTGCTTACATATTGTTTATCTGCACAGACCCAGGATACTGACGTCTAAAGTGCAAATGACATACATATAATAACCCTTTGGGTTTACAGGGGCGTTTTCGGTGGCCCTTTTATCATTTAACCCCCAAAGAGGACTAAAAATAGCAAAATAAAATCCATGCAGATCTTAAATAATACGAATTTCTTCAAACTTGTCCATCCACGGGACAGAAGACGTGTGTAATTACTTCAGTATATAATACTTAACTAACATGATTTAACGATGAAGTATAGCGTTTCATCAAGAGAATATGACAATGCATGCATCTCTATAGCCTAGTTTTGATAAATACATATGTACAAGAGACGTTTTCCCGACATGTACATATCATACAATTTACATTGGCGTTATGGCTTCTTGAATCTACCAGGGTCTCCACATGTTGGCATTGACAGCTTGTGGCACTGGCTGGGGCCGGTTGGGAAGCGAGTTCGAGTGGCTCTCGATTCTGGAGCCAACGTTGGCTTTGAGGCTCAGGAGTCTCTGCTGAATCTGGGGGAAAGCCCTGGAGCTCTGGGCGCAGCAGTTCTGACAGGCTGGGGCGACCGAAGCAGACATGGACTGCTGGATGAAGTCGTTCAACCGCTGGCACGAGTCTTTGTCCAAGTTGGTTTTGGGGATCAGCGCAGTGACGCGCTGCAGGCAGGCTTTGTACCCTTCTTTGAAGCTGTCTGATGTAGTTGTTTTCTGAGCCGCAGGAATATCACTGAGGAATCTTACGGTCATCTCAAGGATGTCAGCTTTCTCAAGCTTCGAGTACCGAGAATTCTGCACAGAAAGAGAACAGGGCGATGGTTAGACCACTATCTATCTATACCCATAACTTAGACGATGAAATGTTTACAGCTGTGTATTCTAGACACGTATAAAGCATAGCCTATTTGTTGGTTATTTGGAACTTACATCTTTGCCTGTGAGTGGAAGGATCAGAGTCTTCAGATGGTTGATGCTGTCATTGATACGAGCGCGCCTTCTCTTTTCCAACAAAGGTTTCATTGTCTGAAAAAGGGTAGCACACAATTTAGATCCCATTGCAAAACCATTCATCACGACAATTTAGAAACACAAAGTATTTTATGTTCTATTGTATCTATTTAGACCCTTACCTTTCTCAATTCAAGCGCCTCTTTTCTCCTGGCCACAGTTAGCCTTGGAGCAAAGGATTGGATAGATTCGGAGGTGATATTTGGAATCATTTTCATTCTCGTATGTGAAGGAGCACTATTTTCAAGTAGAAATCTTTGAGATTGGAGAGGATATGTTTCCAACGACCTCCGGTCGCAGTTTATATGGAGGTCCCGAGCGTCGGTTCTGTGCGTCACGGGTACGCCCCCAAGCTACTGTCAAATATTTTTGACTGAGGACCTTTGCATTTGAAACAACACGAGCACCAAATGTGAAATAATAACCATCTGTCTCCTAATTTAATCCAAGCATAACAACTACGCTTTGTGCAAGCTAAATTTGATGATACAAAGCTTGCAAAACGTCTGCGTAAATAAGCGTTGCTCTTTGGTCAAAGTGATTTGAACATCAAATGCTATTGTATACAAGCAGTCTTTAATGTCAAAGATTTCTCATTATTCTCTGATTATTCTGAATTGCATATGTTTTTTATGTACAGCTTTATATTTACGTTTTTAAATAAGTTAAATGGTTCGATACCCATGCGTAATTACGCATAACCAATGTTCAATGGAAAGCATATTGCATTGAAACACCTTTCATGGTTATTGATTTAGAAACATATCAACCACACATTAGGCCTACATGTTATTTGAATAAATATTAAACGTGAATGCAATTGCACGTTCAATTCGATAAATAGATGCAGGTTATAATAGATGGATATGGTTCAATTCAATACACGTTTTCAAATATACCGTTCAGCCTCTCACGTTTTGTAGATAGCATTATACATGTTTTGCACAGATGTTGTTTGATATCCATTCTGTATCGTAGTCTAACATTGGTGGCGGGCAAAGGATGGATGGACGATGGAGGGGGCACTGGGCTTTATGCATTATTTACATTTACACCGACAGATACCCAAGCCAAGCTAACTTCAAATAACATCTGCTTGTAAATTGTGATCAACAATTTTCTTAGTGTGACGTCTAGGCCTCTTCCATTTCTGATGGGAGCTGTCTTTACCTGTAGCCTACTTGTGCTGCCTGGGGAGGGCGTGACTTCGGGGGGATGCACGACAGATGATGGGTATGAACTGAAATTCGTTATATTCCTACATGAACAAAGCAAATGTAGAAATGTTTAGCATTCGGCCTATATCCTGAGACACATTTAGTAGACAAACCATTGTTGATTTGAGTCATGATGTATACATTCCATGTGGCTTAGCCTAAAAACCATTTACCGTTTATTCTAATCAGAAATGCCTTTAACATGTATTCCATAGGCTACCAGTATCTAACAACAATCACTACTCCAGTGGTAACGACCTATCAAACTCGATGGTTCTCATGGGAATCACGCGTGCAGCACGCGCCATGGAGACCAGATGGGCGTATGTTACAGACCCCTAACCCAACCCCCAACCCAACCCACCTCTCCCATGTCCCCCTCCTCCCCACTACCATCCCCCTACCACCAGCCCGTGTCACCCTACTATAAGGGAAGAAGCCCCCACCCTACTTGTTCTAAACTATTTCTGCATTACGTTTGTCTACGAAACATGTTTTGCTAACAATTTTGGCGTCGGTAGCCTACAAAATCTGCATGCGATTGGGTTATGGTCTCCATGGTATCCATGATTAAAAACTAGGATGCCAAAATAGATTTGCCCCCACACCCCCCTTTCTATAGATGCTCTCTCCATATTGCAATAGTCCGGTCGGCTTGACTTTTACACACTTTATAGCGTCCAAGCTATATTTTCGCAAGTGTGTTTTTCAATGTTTGTGCGTAAAAGCCTATTTGAGTGTAACGAATTGATGATGGGCGATGCCCTAGTTCAGAGACGGGTTGCATCGATTTAGTTTAAGAAACACAGAATCAAACAAATAATATAGCCTTTCATTATAAGCCGTGTACATTTTCAAGTAACTTACAGATTGTTCGAAACAGGATATCACAAATCATTTTTAATTACCATGTGCACTTGACCTGTGAAGTCTGCATGTTTCAAAACATTTTCAATAAGATAAATAATCGAAATACTTCCAAGACAACCATCGTTCTAATTCTGTGGGTACAGGACCTTCTAACGATGCAGTTGAGCGAACGCTTGGCTTGGAACAAAACGAAGCCCTGAAATTGATACGCGCACTTGCTGCACGCGCCCCAATCACCCCCGCGGGGCCTTCAATTAACATTTCGGCTGTATGAATCCAGAACTTTTCCATCTAGAGCTTACGGTTAGGGTCCCCTTTGTCTTCCCAGCAAATTCGGCGTGGGTAACCCATCTGTGCAAGCTGAATGGACAGTGACCTATTGTCTAAGAATGTTCTGATACGTGAGAATGAAAAATTCAGCTTTTGGGATGGGGGAGGATGTCAGCCGCACCACGACTGCCCCTGACAAGGAGCTGCGTAGCTTGAGTTGGGCTCTACACTTCTTTTGTCATGGCATGATCAGCGTCTCTTAAGCCAGACAAATGGGAGTGAGAAAAAAAAGCCTCTCTGGTCATGTCTGGTTTACTTGTGTGAGATCTAATGTAGCATATACCCAATAGTAGATCTATTGTATCTAAACCAAACCAATTAGATGGTAAAGTAGTATTGTCATTTGGTTTGTGTCCATTGAATACAATAGTTGTGTGTGTGTATATAACTCACATAACGGTTATTGTACATCAAATGAGTTTGGAAGCTCTTTTGTACAATGTGCACCTTATAACATTTGTTGGGATCCATCCAAAACATTTCATGTCATAAAATACAGTAAGATATAAAACATCGGTAAAGTATATCTAAACCGTTTTTGTCGACACCCTCCTTCAACATTTATTTGCAGTGATATGAGCTGGTGACAGGTGCAGAATCTAAAGTTTTAGCGGTGGAACACAGCTGGGAAAAGGGGCCAGCACTCACTTAATATACTTGCAGCAGATATTTTGTTATTAAGTGTATGTGAAAACAGATAAATATTCTACATTTATTTTGATGGGTTTATTTATCCAGGGGTTACCGGGTAGACTTTGCACCTAATGCGAACACAAGAAATCCCAGTATTTTTATGAAAGTGGAAGAGGTTTAAATTGTAATTCAAGATGGAAGAAAAGTTGGAGCAGTTAAAATAAGTGAGTGGTTAAAAAAGTACATTTCCTGAAGAAAATGTGGTGTGTTTGCTAGCTTGTTTTAAAGTATTTATGGTTGTGAAATAAGTTATAATAATAGTAGTAGTAGTAGTAATGACTGCAGTAGTAATGGTAGTGACTGGTTATTATATAAAAAATTACAAGCCATCTAATTCGGGTCAGTCTGAACATCTCAAAGTCGCGTTTGTATTGACAGCTTAAACGGTATAAGAGCAGTGGCAAATCCAAATACTTCCTATTCAATTCTATGGAGCTTTTATGAACATTTAAAATGGTTATAGACAGTGGTTCAAAAAAGTGAAAATGATATAACAATTCTGAAAGCAACAATGTAAGTTGGGTCAGTCTGAACATCTCAACGTTGGTTTGGTGTTGATAGGTTAAATGGTGTAAGAGGAGATGCATGCCAACATTTTCACCATGTAAATCTATGTCCCTTTTATAGCCATAGACATGCACTGGGAGCTCATTTAAATCAGTGGTCAGGGGTATCTGTACTTTACTATTTCTATTTTTGACAACTTTACTTCACTACATTCCTAAAGAAAATTATGTACTTTTTACTCCATATATTTTCACTGACATCCAAAGGTACTGGTTACATTTTGAATGCTTTGCAGGACAGAAAATGGTCAAATTCGCACACTTATCAAAAGATCCTCCCTGGTCATCCCTACTGCCTCTGATCTGGTGGACTCACTAAACACAAATTCTTTGTTTGTAATTTATGTCTGAGTGTTGGAGTGTGACCCTGGCTATCCGTAAATAAAAAAACAAGAATATTGTGCCGTCTGGTTTGCTTAATATAAGGAATGTTTTATTATTCATACTGTTACTTTTGATACGTAAGTATATTTTAGCAACTACATTTACTTTGATACTTAAGTATATTTTAGCAACTACATTTACTTTGATACTTACAGTTGAAGTCAGAAGTTTACATACACTTAGGTTGGAGTCATTAAAACTAGTTTTTCAACCACTCCACAAATTTCTTGTTAACAAACTATAGATTTGGCAAGTCGGTTAGGACATCTATTTTGTGCATGACACAAGTAATTTTTCCAACAATTGTTTACAGACAGATTATTTCACTTATAAATCGCTGTATCACAATTCCAGTGGGTCAGAAGTTTACATACACTAAGTTGACTGTGCCTTAAAACAGCTTGGAAA
This sequence comes from Hucho hucho, assembly GCA_003317085.1. NCBI lineage: Eukaryota > Metazoa > Chordata > Actinopteri > Salmoniformes > Salmonidae > Hucho > Hucho hucho. The sequence goes on from QNTS01000455.1 coordinate 38,436, forward strand.
ATTCCAGAAAATTATGTCATGGCTTTAGATGCTTCTGATAGGCTAATTGACATCATTTGAGTCAATTGGAGGTGTACCTGTGGATGTATTTCAAGGCCTACCTTCAAACTCAGTGCCTCTTTGCTTGACATCATGGGAAAATCAAAAGAAATCAGCCAAGACCTTTTCCAAATGTCTGAAGGTACCACGTTCATCTGTACAAACAATAGTACGCAAGTATAAACACCATGGGACCACGCAGCCGTCATACCGCTCAGGAAGGAGAGGCGTTCTGTCTCCTAGAGATTAATGTACTTTGGTGCGAAAAGTGCAAATCAATCCCAGAACAACAGAAAAGGACCTTGTGAAGATGCTGGAGGAAGCAGGTACAAAAGTATCTATATCCACAGTAAAATGAGTCCTTTATCAACATAACCTGAAAGGCTGCTCAGCAAGGAAGAAGCCACTGCTCCAAAACCGGCATAAAAAAAGCCAGACTATGGTTTGCAACTGCACATGGGGACAAAGATCGTACTTTTTTGAGAAATGTCCTCTGGTCTGATGAAACAAAAATAGAACTGTTTGGCCAAAATGACCATCGTTATGTTTGTAGGAAAAAGGGTGAGGCTTGCAAATTGAAGAACCCCATCCCAACCGTGAAGCACGGGTGTGGCAGCATCATGTTGTGGGGNCCCCACAACATGATGCTGCCACACCCGTGCTTCACGGTTGGGATGGGGTTCTTCAATTTGCAAGCCTCACCCTTTTTCCTACAAACATAACGATGGTCATTTTGGCCAAACAGTTCTATTTTTGTTTCATCAGACCAGAGGACATTTCTCAAAAAAGTACGATCTTTGTCCCCATGTGCAGTTGCAAACCATAGTCTGGCTTTTTTTATGGCGGTTTTGGAGCAGTGGCTTCTTCCTTGCTGAGCAGCCTTTCAGGTTATGTTGATAAAGGACTCATTTTACTGTGGATATAGATACTTTTGTACCTGCTTCCTCCAGCATCTTCACAAGGTCCTTTTCTGTTGTTCTGGGATTGATTTGCACTTTTCGCACCAAAGTACATTCATCTCTAGGAGACAGAACGCCTCTCCTTCCTGAGCGGTATGACGGCTGCGTGGTCCCATGGTGTTTATACTTGCGTACTATTGTTTGTACAGATGAACGTGGTACCTTCAGACATTTGGAAAAGGTCTTGGCTGATTTCTTTTGATTTTCCCATGATGTCAAGCAAAGAGGCACTGAGTTTGAAGGTAGGCCTTGAAATACATCCACAGGTACACCTCCAATTGACTCAAATGATGTCAATTAGCCTATCAGAAGCTTCTAAAGCCATGACATAATTTTCTGGAATTTTTCAAGCAGTTTAAAGGCACAGTCAACTTAGTGTATGTAAACTTCTGACCCACTGGAATTGTGATACATCAAGTTATAAGTGAAATAATCTGTCTGTAAACAATTGTTGGAAAAATTACTTGTGTCATGCACAAAGTAGATGTCCTAACCGACTTGCCAAAACTATAGTTTGTTAACAAGACATTTGTGGAGTGGTTTAAAAACAAGTTTTGACTCCCACCTAAGTGTATGTAAACATCCGACTTGAACTGTATATTGTTTAGAACTTTCATCTAGATCTCATAGACTGTCACTCCTTGCTATTGCTCCTTGACTGAATTTGAGTGGTTACATTTCTCTAGCCCCATCCCTCAGCTTAGGATAGACAACGTGGCAGGCTCAGGCTGTTGTGCCTTTTACTTGAATAACAAATACAGATTTTGTTAATACAATTTTTGGAATCTCTACTGACCCCTAAAGAGACATTGAAATACAGGACAGTAAGAGCAATCTGGTCTCATAAACGGATGTGTCCAAAGACAGAACAATCCTTTCATTGGCTTCACATCAGCCAGAAGGCAAAAGCATCTCCTAAATGCAGCATGTCTTTATACAGAAACATTTTCTGGAAAGTGTCATATTGATGCTGCATGTAAATATTGGTCATTTAGATTACAATCCATCATGATGCTATTATGGTACTCATACTGGTGAATTTTGAAGCACTTTATCTTAGCATTACACTACTTCATATGGGCTCACCAAAATGTTTATTGAATTAATTTGTTTGAAATGTCTCTATGGGCTACACCCATAGCCTATACCCCCAAACCAAACATGCAAAGGGCCTCTTTCCCGAGCAAATTCACGATCAGAAGTTATGAGCAGCGCACCACCCCACAATGGGACGAATGGGCCTTTATGGTGATCAACTGCTGTGCAAACAACCAAATAATTATAGCGTTATTCCTTTAGCGTCATTTGAGTAAATAAAGAGATTCTTTTCATATAATTTTAAAAGAAACACATGTTTAATCCAATGTTTCATGCTGTTGGAATAATGTTACCAATACAGAGAAAATACAACAAAACAGTTTCTTTTTTTATACATAATGAGCTTTTATTGAAAGTATATGATCAATGACAAAATCGTTTAAGTGTCAGAGGATAAATCAACTAAATGGTGTTTTCGTCAAATAAATAATACATTACTATAACACACAGTGTTTACAGTCTACTCCTTTGCACAGACCAAAAATACTTAAGTCAATGGTGCAAACCTCAAACAAAATAACCCTTGGGGTTTTACAATTGTGTTGTCTACAACCCACATCTTGGAAACCCCAAAGAGGATTGCATTTAGCCTAACAAAGATCATAGAATTTGTCTTGCTCATAAAATCTGTGCTCATCTGATTTTTCTGTGAATAAATAAATACATTACTAGTCAAACGTGTAATAACTCCATCATCTCTTCCAGTTAATATCTACATCATTTATATATATATATATATATATATATATATCACAAAACAATGCAAAAGGAGCGTCTGTCTAATCTACCAGGGTCTCCACATGTTGGCATTGACAGCTTGTGGCACTGGCTGGGGCCGGTTGGGAAGCGAGTTCGAGTGGCTCTCGATTCTGGAGCCAACGTTGGCTTTGAGGCTCAGGAGTCTCTGCTGAATCTGGGGGAAAGCCCTGGAGCTCTGGGCGCAACAGTTCTGACAAGCTGAGTCGATGGACGCAGACATGGACTGTTGGATGAAGTCGTTCACCCGCTGGCACGAGTCTTTGTCCAGGTTCGTTTTAGGGATCAGAGCTGTGACGCGCTGCAGGCAGGCTTTGTACCCTTCTTTGTAGCTGTCTGATGAACCTGGAGAAAAAATATGCGATAGTTTAGTTTAATGACAAATGTACAACTTATACATACAATACAGTACAGCACAGTATATCTGTCTACAGCACAACATGAAATAATTAGCTTTCTGAAATAATACTCACTTTTGACTGGGGATGAAGGGAGATCTCGGAGGAATCGGACGGTCATCTCCAGAATATTGGCTTTCTCAAGCTTCGAGTATGGAGCGTTGTCTTTGCCGACCAGAGGGAGGATGAGAGTCTTCAAGTGACCGAGGCTGTCGTTGATGCGTGCGCGCCTTTTCTTTTCCAGCAAAGGCTTTAGAGTCTGAAAGGAGCGATAAAACAGCCATTAGTAGCTCGAAAAGGGTATAGCATTGAACGAAAGCTACAGTATAGCGAGTTGATGATAAACACATTTGACTTAGTTTCTCTTACCTTTCTCAGTTCGTTCGCTTCTTTCCTCTGGGCCACCGTGGACCCTGAGGGGAAAAGCTGGGTAGTCTCAGGATTGATTCTTGGAGTCATGTCTTTAGCTAGTAGTTGTGCTTTTAGGAGAGAGGCGATGTGCTCTTTGCGAGGCGGTGAGCTGCTGTGTGCTGAGCAGAGGGAGAGCGCTCTATTTATGCGAGTCTCGCGCGTCGAGGGGGAGGGACCTCCATCTATTGTATTGGAGTCTTGACGCAGGGGACTATGCCTTTGGGACAGCAACACATGCACTCGACTTGACCATCTGGCCTGTGGGGATATAGGGTTGACATTTGGCTTCCACAACTGACATGTCTAACTGGTGGTATTGCATTTTGTGGTAGCTATAACTTTATAGATATTTAAAGTTTCAATCATTCATGTGCACCATCTCCATCCTTGCATATAACCTAAATGCTTATATAACACGTGGGATCCTAAACTATCCTGAAATCTAATTTATTTTAAAGCTAAAACTGTAAAGTATGATAACATCATGTTAAAATAACAGCATTAAGGTTTATTCGGTTGCGTTTATTAGAACGCCTACAACTTGCTTATTGACACATTGTAAATTGCTTTGTTTGCACAGTGGGCTATTGGAACAGAATGCACTTGGGGGGGAAGTGTTACAAATCAAATACGTTGTATTAATAGTTCTTATAATCATGCTTCTATTCAAATGTAGATTATGGGTCTAGGTTTGTTTACTTGTCTTGAGTCAGAGTTAGGACTCAGGCAAATATAGCCAGACAAACGTTCTAAAATAGTAGGCTATTCTAAAATGTTGAAAAACAGATCCCCAAGCCACGCTATGTATGGATTAACATTTGCTTGTCCTAATCAACATGTTTTCAATGCAGTCTATCTGAACAAGGACATTCACCTGTGGCCAAGACCCTTTTGAAATGGGGGGGGGGGGCAATGCAGTGGAACCATAGATGTTTGTAAAATAATGAATTGTAGATTGTTTGAATTATTTATGTCAAATAGCCTACATTCTGTTTGATATTTCAATGCATGACAGGAGATTTATTTCCAAATAAACACCGTTGTGTTAGCCTACTCAGATGGACTTTTCATGTATCACTATATGAACCAAAATTCAGAAGTTGTATTTATACATCTTGTATTTTATGTAAGTCTTTGTCAATAGAGTGCTCTCATTTGCTCTGTGCTGCTATGAGTTGCTGTTAAACTCACGCGCTCGGCACGCGCCATGGATGCGCAACAGATGGGCGTCTGTTGCACGCCCATCCCCCACATCCCTGCCATTGCGCTGCACTTGTTCCGTGTCCCATTGCCTACCCATGTTCTTGATTTGTGCTCCCGTCACCTATCTGCGTGTTTTTTCAAACAAATTTGGCGTCAGTAGCCTATATTCCATCTGCATGATGGTGAGTGGGGGTAGGGATAGGGGTTTGCAATACCATCTCTAACAGTTTTGCATCAGAATTAGAAGTTCAAACAATTTCGAAGTGTTCAAGGTTAATTTTAGGCATTAACTCCCAATTTTTAAGGTTAGGGTTAAGTGCAGGCATTCCTTCCAAATTCTTAAGGTTAGGCATTAACTCTGACAGTCAATATGTGACACAATACACCAGGTTTTGGATTCTAAAATGCTGGTGAAACTGTATTGGCTTGTCAAATCTTCTGAACAGGCTTGTGAAGTCTTCTTAACAGTCAATTGCAGCCTATATGCTACAATGTACAGTGCCAAAGTATAGGAAAGTATATGTCCTATACTTTGTCCATTACTTTTAGATTACCTTAAGCTACACAAGTTATTAGGATAAATTAAAATACAAAACAATTTAAGCATTGGTTATTTAATCTTGCTCATTGAGTTGACCTTGCACCATCCATGTGCTTTGTAAATATATTTTGCATCCTTAGCTACATTTTTAGTGTAAGGGACATGGAAGTTATCATATAGGCTTACATTGTTGCAAGCTGCCCTTGCTTGTAGTCTCTTTGTGAGACAGCTAGGGAACTAGACGGTAGGTACACTGTATGGCTAGATGGTACACTGTCCTTCTCTCAGCAGACATCAAAGCTGCAGGCTAAAGTTAAATCTAGACTTGGTTTCCTCTATCGTATTCGCTCCTTTTTCACCCCAGCTGACAAATTAACCCTGATTCGGATGACCCTCCTACCCATGCTAGATCATTGTACCATGATTCCATATGTGTTATTTCATAGTTTTGATGTCTTCACTATTATTCTACAATGTCGAAAATAGTAAAAATAAAGAAAACCCTTGAATGAGTAGGTATTCTAAAACTTTTGACCAGTAGTGTATATACAGTTGAAGTCAGAAGTTTACATACACCTTAGTCAAATAATTTTTAACTCAGTTATTTATAATTCCTGACATTTAATCATTGTAAAAATTCCCTGTCTTAGGTCAGTTAGGATCACCACTTTATTTTAAGACTGTGATATGTCAGAATAATAGTAGAGAAAATTATTTACTTCAGCTTTTATTTCTTTCATCACATTCCCAGTGGGTCAGAAGTTTACATACACTCAATTAGTATTTGGTAGCTTTGCCTTTAAATTGTATAACTTGGGTCAAACGTTTCGGGTAGCCTTCCACAAGCTTCCCACAATAAGTTGGGTGAATTTTGGCCCATTCCTCCTGACAGAGCTGGTGTAACTGAGTCAGGTTTGTAGGCCTCCTTGCTTGCACACACTTTTTCAGTTCTGCCCACACATTTTCTAAAGGATTGAGGTCAGGCCTTTGTGATGGCCACTCCAATACCTTGACTTTGTTGTCCTTAAGCCATTTACCTCAACTGTGGAAGTATGCTTGGGGTCATTGTTCATTTGGAAGACCCATTTGAGACCAAGCTTTAACTTCCTGACTGATGTCTGAGATGTTGCTTCAATATATCCACATCATTTTCCTCCCTCATGATGGCATCTATTTTGTGAAGTGCACCAGTCACTCCTGCAGGAAAGCACCCCCAAAACACAATGCTGCCACCCCCGTGCTTCACGGTTGGGATGGTGTTCTTCGGCTTGCTAGCCTCCCCCTTTTTCCTCCAAACATAACGATGGTCATTATGGCCAAGCAGTTCTATTTTTGTTTCATCAGACCAGAGGACATTTCTCCAAAAAGTACGATCTTTGTCCCCATGTGCAGTTGCAACCCATAGTCTGGCTTTTTTATGGCGGTTTTGGAGCAGTGGCTTCTTCCTTGCTGAGCGGCATTTCAGGTTATGTTGATATAGGAATCGTTTTACTGTGGATAGAGATACTTTTGTACCTGTTTCCTCCAGCATCTTCACAAGGTCCTTTGCTGTTGTTCTGGGATTGATTTCCACTTTTCGCACCAAAGTACATTCATCTCTAGGAGACAGAACGCGACTCGTTCCAGAGCGGTATGACAGTTGCGTGGTCCTATGGTGTTTATACTTGCATACTATTGTTTGTACAGATGAACGTGGTACCTTCAGGTGTTTGGAAATTGCTCCCAAGGATGAACCAGACGTGTGGAGGTCTTGGCTCATTTCTTTTGATTTTCCCATGATGTCAAGCAAAGAGGCACTGAGTTTGAAGGTAGGCCTTGAAATACATCCACAGGTACAACTACAATTGACTCAAATGATGTCAATTAGCCTATCAGAAGCTTCTAAAGCCATGAAATCATTTTCTGGAATTTTCCAAGCTGTTTAAAGGCACAGTCAACTTAGTGTATGTAAACTTCTGACCCACTGGAATTGTGATACAGTGAATTATAAGTGAAATAATCGCTCTGTAAACAATTGTTGGAAAAATTACTTGTGTCATGCACAAAGTAGATGTCCTAACCGACTTGCCAAAACTATAGTTTGTTAACAAGAAATTTGTGGAGTGGTTGAAAAACGAGTTTTAATGACTCCAACCTAAGTGTATGTAAACTTCTGACTTCAACTGTATATATATTTTTTAATCCCCTGTCCCCGCAGGAGGCCTTTTGCCTTTTGGTAGGCCTTCATTGTAAATAAGAATTTGATCTTAACTGACTTGCCTAGTTAAATATAGGTAAAATAAAAAAAAATGCCATAAATGGATAGGCCTACACATTTTCTTTGCACGCACCCTTTTACCCAATTGGGCCCCAATTAACTGCCGCGAAGTCCAGTTTGGGAACAGTGCTTTCAAGATCACACACACAATCCTGGAGGGCTTTCTGTTAGGGCCCTCTTTGTCCATAATTTGGCGTGGGTATCCCATCTGTGCAAGCTGAATGGACAGTGATCCTTTGTTGGGGAATACCTCGAAATGTGGAGGAAATTAAAACGTTTTTGTTGGCCACTGTGTATCGGAGATGCTGTGCATCATGGATGCGCTGTATGAGGGGTCACACAGCAGCTATAGAACAGTGTTCCTTTTAGCTGGGATAATGTCTGTGTGCATCAGGATATAGGCTACATGAGACATCCATGTTTGTCAAGGAGATGTAGACTGGTGCATCTATTTCAGTATGGCAGTACTCCCAATGCAATAAACCATTTCATTGTGAGATTCTTTTTCAGTTAAGAGCATCAAATTACTATTTTTACTACATTTTGCACACAATAACTTTATAATTTAACCATATTCAATATTTATGCAATTGCCATATTTTCATTATCTGATTACATTATGAAAATCTTAGAATTATTGTTCTATTGGCCTATTATGTTGTAAATAAGATCATGCTATGCATCATAAATGGTGAGAATCTGGGTTTGAACGGGTTCGCAGACGCAGTGCACCCCCTCATTGAACTCGTTATGAAAACGGCATGAGACTGACACGAGCCAACATTTCAAGACAGATGGGGGGGGTCAAATGAAAATTCAGTGAAGCATAAAGTGGAACATCAAGCTTCTTTTTGGGGTTGACTAGCCTTGTTGGAACAGTTATTTGAATATTATAAGAATGTATTGCTAGCATAAGATAACTATAGTGCTATGATGGATTCATTGTTGTCCATAACGGATATTGATTGCCATTCTAGTGGCGTTTAGAGTCATAGGCTACCCTCCCTATAGGTCTTTAGCAGAACGATGGAGTGCTTATCTACATCCAACACCCTCGTGACGACCAGTCAATGAGTACTGTTACGTGCACAAAATAATGCTTTACAAGAAGAACAAATTCCCTAATAATCCTGTTTACATGGACACATCTGAAATCAGGCTACCTCATGGCACTCTGATCAATGCAGAAAACCGCCAATCAAAATAAACGTTCTACCACAGCTACCATGTTACTTTTGGGAAGCATATTTGATTCTGAGTTCGGACATATAACGTTTTAATGTGAAAAGGACTTTTAAGACACATACATTCAGTTGTTCTGAACTCACGTCACTGGTGCTAAAGAGGGAGGCTCACTCGGCTGGTGCTTGCACATGCGCAGATCAAATACATTGCTGAAACGCCCATTAAGGTGTTTACATGCCCTAATAATTCTAAAGATTGCTCAGAAAACCAGATGTTTTAATCGGCATATGCTTACTTCGATTTTGACCTTACGCCGATTCAGATAAGTAGAGTAAGGTGTTTACATGACTTTTGCATAATCTGCCTACTGATACTCAACACGTGGGCCCCTCAGGGCTACATGCTTAGTCCCCTCCTGCACTCCTTGTTCACCTACAACTGCGTAGCCAAGCACCATCAATACGTTTGCTGACGGCACAACAGTGGTAGGTCTGATCACCGACAATGATGAGACAGCATATAGGGAAGAGGTCAGAGACCTGGCCGTGTGGTGCCAGGACAACAACCTCTCCCTCAACGTGATCAAGACTAAGGAGATAATTGCGGACTACAAGAAAAGGAGGACCGAGCTTGCCCCCATTCTCATCAAAGGGGCTGTAGTAGAGCAGGTTGAGAGCTTCAAGTTCCTTGGCGTCCACATCACTAACAAACTAACATGGTCCAAGCACACCAAGACAGTCGTGAAGAGGGCATGACAAAACCTATTCCCCCTCAGAAGACTGAAACGATTTGGCATGGGTCCTCAGATCCTGAAAAGGTTCTACAGCTGCACCATCGAGAGCATCCTGACTGGTTGCATCACTGCCTGGTATGGCGACTGCTCGGCCTCTGACCGCAAGGCACTACAGAGGGTAGTGCATACGGCCCAGTACATCACTGGGGCCAAGCTTCCTGCCATCCAGAACCTCTATAACAGACGGTGTCAGAGGAAGGCCCTAAAAATGTTCAAAGTCTCCAGCCACCCTAGTCATAGACTGTTCTCTCTGCTACCGCACGGCAAGCGGTACCGGAGCGCCAAGTCTAGGTCCAAGAGGATTCTAAACAGCTTCTGCCCCCAAGCCATAAGACTACTGAACATCTAACTAAATGGCTATCTGCATTGCCCCCACCCCCCTTCACGCTGCTGCTAGTCTGTTATTATCTATGCATAAGTCACTTTAATAACTCTACCCACATGTATATATTACCTCAAATACCTCAACTAACCGGTGCCCCCGCACATTGACTCTGTACCGGTACCCCCAGCATATAGCCTCGCTATTGTTATTTTACTGCTGCTCTTTAATTATTTGTTACTTTTATTTTTTTATTTAATTTTTTCTTAATTGTCTGTTAACTTCTCAGGGAGCAGCTCCCGAGGTGACGGTTTTGGAGAGCCTGGCGTGCCCAAAGTAAAATGCCTCCCATTCAGGCCCAGAAAATAGGATATGCATATATTTAGTACCATTGGATAGGAAACACTCTGCATTTTCCAAAACTGTTAACCATTTGTCTGTGAGTGAAACAGAACGGATATGGCAGGCAAAACCCCGAGGAATTTCTGTCCTGGAAAAAGTGATTTTGACACATTGCTCATTTGGGAACCCCTCCCTCATGAAAATGACCATATAAGGGCATATGAATGCAGTACACGTCGCTTCCTTATGATGTCAACAGCCTCGNTAGTGGAGGCTGTCGTTTCTGACTATGACGCGTGAACCAAATGGAGATTTATGGATATAATACATGACTTTTTCTAACAAAAGAACCATGGATTGTCTTCGTTGGACACTTAGGATGACCTCAGCAGAAGTTCTTCAACAGGTAATTGATTTGTTTTCGCTGTGAAATGTGTTATGTGTGTGCCACGCTGGCTAATGAATTCATGGCTATGAGAAAGTATGTGAGGTGCTGCCCTCAAACAATCAAATGTAGTGCTTTCGCCGTAAAGCCTTTTTGAAATCTGACAACGCTGTGATATTGCCAAGAAACAGAGCTTTTGATGAGTATGAAATACTTGTATATTGGTGGATGTTTAATAATTCAACTTTGGGATTTTGAATTTGGCGCTTTACATTTTACCTGGTGGTGTGCGACCCACCGCTCCCTGTGAAGTTAAGGACTTGTAAGTAAGCATTTCACTGTAAGGTCTACACCTGTTGTATTCGGCGCATGTGACAAATAACATTTGATTTGATTTAGGCTGAGAAGTGAGTTTCACAAATACCCATATGCTACATTCACCCCCCATCTCACTCCACAGCAACCACAGCATTGAGCTATGTGCAAATGCAGATCCGGGTCACAGTACCATTGTAAAGGACATCACACTGCTTGCTTAATGAGTACAGCTTTCTCCTGATTTGGCTCTTAACGAGGCTCAAAACCATCACTTCTGGCTTGCAAACACGAGACTTCCCTCCTTAAGCTTCTAACCCTATCTCTCCACCAAAAAGCCAGCCTTTCGGGAGTGAAAGTGGGGACACTTCAGGCTATGGAGTGAGTTTCACAGATCCTCATCTACTACATTTAGTTCCATCCGACCATCCTGTTTCTTTTTATCATGAAAAACTCCCCAGACCCTGCCCTTGACAAGCACCCATAACATAATGCAGCCACCACCATGATTGAAAATATGCAGGGTGTTAGTGATAGGATTTGCCTCAAACCTAACGTTTTCCATTTAGGCCAAAAAGTTAATTCCTTTGCTGTTTTTTTTCTTCAGTAACAGTTTTACTTTAGTACCTTGTTACAAACAGGATGCATGTTTTGGAATCCTTTTCACTCACACCAGTTTTGTGTAGTGACCAAGACATTTTTCTCCCATCTAAGCCATTGAACGGTTTCCTTCCTCTGGCAGCTCAGTTAGGAAGGACATCTGGATTTTTGTAGGGTCTGGGTGGTATGATACACCATCCAATGCTTTCTTATTAACTTGACTGTGCTCAAATGGATAATCAGTGGGTTTGTGTTCATTTCGTCAGCAATTACTATGACGAAAAATACTCTGCAATTACCTACCTTTCCTGACAAAAACTATGACGATAACGAGATGCACTGGAAAAAAGCGATAACTATTACAAATTACTTTTCATTCTAGTAGAAAATATGAGACGAGACTAATGGACATTTTATTTGACATGAATCTCCTTTTCATTTGTTTTGTCCAATCATAAACATGTCTGCAGAATATTTCATGCATTCTGCTTGAGCTGATCTGCCCGGCTCTCCCACATAGCTCCCAGGCGGTCAGTAACTCGTCCGTCATTTTAACTGATGCGAAGCCAGGACACTTGACTTGTAACTAACTAACCTCAACTAGAAACAATGTTTACTCTTACTCTCTCTTACTTTCATGTAGGCTATTTTTCCTTTGATCACATTATACGCTCAATTTTCCCATGTGTTCTGTTATTCATTCATCTGTGTTGCCGCTCTCGTGCCGCCGTACACAATGAGGTTCTTTTCCTACCGGAAAAAACAATGCTATTTGTTGAATATTACACTGAAAAAAATGATGCATTGAATTTACTTCATTCAAATGTGTACATCGGTTCCACATGAATGAAACATGTTAGATAAACAACTTCTTTTCAAGCAAATATAATTTGTTCAAGTAAATGCATTGTAATGGAATAGAATCAATTTAACATGATTTGGTAAAGTACATTTTATTTGAAAAAATGTGTAGCTTCAAATGGATTTTATGATGTTCCCTAAACCTGATCACAACTTAATAATGAACATTATTTTATTGATGATATTACTCATAATTATGTTGAACTTTAGATGATCTATTATTATGGACAAGGCTCTACATAATTATTCATGGAAGCACAAGATGAAATGCTACAATTTTCTACCTTAGTGTTTGTATTTACAAAAATAAGGAAATGAAAAGCATATGCTAAAGATGTGTAACCAAGGAGCAAGAGACCATTTGAATCAGTGACTAAGAAGATGTGCATGTGTTTCAAAAATTACTGTATTTTTTTGTAATGGTTCAACTCATTGGAATGCAAATGTCCATTTACTGACATTCAGTGTGCAATGAATTGCACAGGTCTAAATCACAGTAACGTAGGCTATACAGTGGCAAGAAAAAGTATGTGAAACCTTTGGAATTACCTGGGTTTCTGCAGAAATTGGTCTTCAAATTTGATCTGATCTTCATCTAAGTCACAACAATAGACAAACACAGTCTGCTTAAACTAATAGCACACAAACAAGTATGTGTTTTCATGTCTTTATTGAACACACTGTGTAAACATTCACAGTGCAGGGTGCAAAAAGTATGTGAACCCTTGGATTTAATAACTGGTTGACCCTCCTTTGGCAGCAATAACCTCAACCAAACGTTTTCTGTATTTGCGGATCAGACCTGCACAACGGTCAGGCGGAATTTTGGAACCTTTCTCTTAACAAAACTGTTTCAGTTCAGTAATATTCTTGGGATGTCTAGTGTGAACCGCTCTCGAGGTCATGCCACAGCATCTCAATCGGGTTGAGGTCAGGACTCTGACTGGGCCATTCCAGAAGGCGTATTTTCTTCTGTTGAAGCCATTCTGTTGTTGATTTACTTCTGTGTTTTGGGTCATTGTCCTGTTGCATCACCCAACTTCTGTTGAGTTTCAATTGGCAGACGGATAGCCTTACATTCTCCTGCAAAATGTCTTGATAAACTTGCGAATACATTTTTCCGTCAATGATAGCAAGCGGTCCAGGCCCTGAGGCAGCAAAGAAGCCCCAAACCATGATGCTCCCTCCACCATACTTTATAGTTGGGTGAGGTTTTGATGTTGGTGTGCTGTGCCTTTTTTTCTTCACACATAGTGTTGTGCGCTCTTTCCAAACAACTCAACTTTAGTTTAATCTGTCCACAGAATATTTTGGCAGTAGCGCTGTGGAACATCCAGGTGCTCTTTTGCAAACTTCAGACATGCAGCAATGTCTTTTTGGACAGCAGTGGCTTCTTCCGTGGTGTCCTCCCATGAACACCATTATTGTTTAGTGTTTAACTGTCGGTGCCTCTCCTTGTTCGGGTGGTGTTCGGCGGTCGACGTCACCGGTCTTCTAGCCATCACCAATCCACTTTTCATTTTTCCATTTGTTTCGTTTTCCACACCTGGTTTCAATTCCCTCAATTACACGAAAAATACAATCATTTGTGTGTTATTAGTTTAAGCACACTGTCTATGTCTATTGTTGTGACTTAGATGAAGATCAGATCAGATTTTATGACCAATTTACACAGAAATCCAGGTAATTCCAAATGGTTCACATACTTTTTCTTGCCACTGTATATCTGAAAATTTAGGCATATCTACTCAAACACCATACAAAATATCTAACAAAATCACGATAGGTAACTGAGGTTCATGGCATACATGAGGCCAAACAGCATTGCAACAGCAAACGCTACGATCCCCAGATCCTGCAGCACCTTGACGCCTTCAAGGACAATCCCAGTGTCCTCTGGTTCCTCACTCGCGGCATGGTCTTTGATAACGTAGATCCCCACAGTAGTGTCCTCAATGGCTGCCTTGGTGGACTCTTCATCCATGCCCTGAACAAGACACAAAAGCAAAACCTGTCAATCATACAAAATGAATAATTCAATGAAATGTTTACAGTTAGATTGCAAAAAGTATAGCTCATGAAGCACAAATCAAATCAAATGTATTTATAAAGCCCTTCTTACATCAGCTGATGTCACAGAGTGCTGTACAGAAACCCAGCCTAAAACCCCAAACAGCAAGCAATGCAGGTGTAAAAGCACAAGAGTATGATACAGACAAAAATAAATCAAGACTGGAGTCCTTTTAAGTGTCAACTAAATCAAGAACTGCTGGTATTATTTGAACACCACCTATTACATTGCTACAATTAAGTGGTTCCATTCTATTCAGATAAACTGTATTCAGACTGTATTCAGACTGTATTCAGCATTCATGCAAACAAAAAAAGACGTGGAGTCTTTAATCTGAATGATACAATTCAGTAAAATAAATTGTGCATCTAACCGCAGCTAATGAAATGAGATGGAAGACAGAGGAGATGACACAGTAATAGAATAGCTAGTGATAGAATATGGTGGTGGCACGGAACAGGAGAGGAAGAGAAAGAAAAAGGAAGGAAGAAGGAAACACTTCAATCTATTAACATACCACATATTCCTGAACAAGGTTTTCTGGCTCTTCACCCATATACACTCACACTCCCTTTATGATGCACTCTCGTCTGACATCTATGTTGCTATTCTAAGAAAAGAGAAGGATTTTTTTTTATTTATGCCTTATTTTGAAGTCAACTTTTGGTGTAGAACCACATATAAATGTGTCTTTTGAAGCATACGGAATTCTTACATCAGCCATAGGTGCCATGATTTATATGAGTCTTCTGCCCAGCTGTTCTCCTCTTCATTGGAACAACTTAAGCAGGTTGTCTTAGTGAATATCAAGTTGAGAAAGAAATTTGGACTAGAGTGAGGTTGTGGAGATTCTCTTAAACTCAGCATTGACCTGAAAATAGTAGTTAAACAAATTAGATTAAAAACTGCAGAAAGGAAAATAGACTGGAAATGATCACACAAGCAGCAAACTAGAAGTTTCTCTATAGGGAGAGAAATAACTAGGCAGTCAGCACAAATGGTGATAACTCTGAATAAGGCTCACTTATGTGGCAAGCTGAGGGAAAATAATCTTCTACCTTCACCAACAAATCCCAGATAACATACCCAATAGATCAACAATAAGACAAGCATGGCTAATTTACCTCAATGACTTCAAAGAGCGCAGGCCATCTTTCCATTAAGTCCTCTACCATGGGTGTGTCACGGACAACTTTATGTCTCCTGTATGCAAACGTCTTCTCCATTTTGAACTTCACCGTCTCTCTGTTGTTCCTTGTCTTCACATCGGACAGTAGAGCTTTCCGCATGTCCTCGAGGCTCTCTTCTGTTTCTCCTGAGGGATATGTGGGGCAAAAGTTCACTTCTGCTCTCTTTGGCTTTTTAACACCATAAGCTGCACTTGACTTCCCTGCAGGTTTGTGCTTCAAGGAGTTTGTCACCTCTGGACATCCCAGTCTTCTCAGGCGACTGCGGTACTTTGCCAGTTTGTATTTCAAACTGGTTTTCCATCCTCCATATACAGTGAAGGAACACTTCTCAGTCAGATTGTTAGTAACCTCTGTTGAGTGGACTTTACTTTGGTGCACAATTAAGGCATTCCAGGTCTTGCACATGGACAGTCAATGTATGTACATTGGTAACGGACAGTACAGCCGTAATGGGGGTGCTTTAACTTGTAATGATGCAAATGTTGGGACCTACTTGACACCAATTCTGAACACCCCTTACATTTCCACATTCACACAACACTGAATAAAAGAGAACAGAAATACCATAAGACCTAAAGACTGACATTTGGAGCTACGTTTTTTTTTGGTATTAAAACAACCTCTGATAACAGTACTCACCAACACCATATAGCCTTTGAATGGTTAGACAAAGCAGCACAAATATAGTAGGCAAACATCATGGACCTGTAAATATCAATTTTGTTCATGAAATTGTTTTTTCATTATGAAATGTTTGATACAATTATCTTTTGATTTATGCATGCATCCACTCATAAGCACAAACGTTGAATACTTTTTATTTTTGTCAAATAATTTTAAATGTATTGATAAATGGACACCCATAATATAAAAAGTAATACTGTTCAACAGCTAAAATTAACTCCACATCCCATCTCAATAAGTCTATGTCACATTTGCACCAACATGGAGGCAGCCATGGGCAAACTCTTGAACTGCATGAAGCACCAATCTCATAGGATTAGGTGTATAATCATTAGATCTCAAATATGTAACACATTTTTTTTCTGTTTGATGCAAATACATGAACATTTACCTCACAAGAAAAAAAAATTGGCGCACTAAAAGCTGCTGCAAAGTGATTGCAGACGATGTCGTGCACAAGCACCTAAGCATTAGTTAGCTAGCAAGATAGCTAGCATGTTAGCTAGCTCAAGCGGTGTGCGCTCCTCAGCAAACCTTAGCTAGTTCTTGGCTTGGTAAATTCGACTTTACCTCCTTGCAAAATGTTAATCTTGACCTAGTCCTGTTTTACTGTTGATAGAAGCTAGCTAGCAACATCGTAGTTTACCTTTAGCTTCCATGCCAATATGTTTCAGACTCGAGCACAAAATGTGGATTCGGAGCAATCACTAATAACGTTACTGCTTACACATTATACCACCTCCAGCAATCTAATTTACTTCCTACCGGGTTAATGACTTCAGGAGCGATTTCTGCTATTGTTTTTATTATTAGCTATCTAACTGTCAACGCATTTCTGACTGAAATAGTTAGCAATGACTACATTTAAATAACAGCCCCGCAAAGGAGGTGCTAATGAACATTGTTAAGTGCCTCTGTGTTCAGTTGTTTCCAAATTTGATGGTATTGTGAGCGTCCATAGTTTCCCGGTCGATGTAGAGCTCAGAAAAAGGTGGTTGGTGGCAGTACGTCGTGACAACTTTACTGTCACCAAACACACAAAGGTGTGTAGCACACATTTAGTCGAGAGTGACTTTGTTGGGGGAAAAATTGGGGGGCGACAATACCTTAAAAGAGGTGTTGTTCCTACAGTCTTCGCATGGAACTGGCACATTCAAAAGAGACCTGGTGTTTCGGAAAGAAGACTGAAATCTCCTGCTCCAACTGAGGAGGATGAAGTACAAGGTGCGCTGCCTATGGACTGTGCCGTCTCTGATCCGGTCCAGACACGATTACTGTGCAGTCCCTGAACCCGCAGCCCTGGACATGGCCCTAATGGCAAACCATGAGCACGTAAGATAAATTGAGGAACTTCGATCCAAGCTGGAGAAACTTAACGCCCAACGCGGCTTTGGTCTTCAGAGATTTGCTGGTTCTGACGAGGATATACGCTTTTACACAAGGTACAGTGATGATTTATTATTATCCAGCATTACTATTGTTTATTATTTACTATTCATTATCTTACCTTTTAAGAACATGTTCATTGTTATTTAAAACTAATAGATCAACAATTTGCTATAGTATTGAGGTCAGGGCTTTGTGATGGCCACTCCAATACCTTGACTTTGTTGTCCATTTTTTCCACAACTTTGGAAGTATGCTTGGGGTCATTGTCCATTTGGAAGACCCATTTGCGACCAAGCTTTAACTTCCTGACTGATGTCTTGAGATGTTGCTTCAATGTATCTACATAATTTTCCTGCCTCATGATGCCATCCATTTTGTGAAGTGCACCAGTCCCTCCTGCTGAAAAGCACCCCTACAACATGATGCTGCCACCCCCGTGCTTCACGGTTGGGATGGTGTTCTTCGGCTTGCAAGCCTCCCCCTTTTCCTCCAAACGTAGCGTTGGTCATTATGGCCAAACAGTTCTATTTTTGTTTCATCAGATCAGAGGACATTTCTCCAAAAAGTACGATCTTTGTCCCCATGTGCAGTTGCAAACCATAGTCTGGCTTTTTTATGGCGGTTTTGGAACAGTGGCTTCTTCCTTGCTGAGCGGCCTTTCAGGTTATGTTGATATAGGACTTGTTTTACTGTGGATATAGATACTTTTGTACCTGTTTCCTCCAGCATCTTCACAAGGTCCTTTGCTGTTGTTCTGGGATTGATTTTCACTTTTTGCCTCCAATTGACTCAAATGATGTCAATTAGCCTATCAGAAGCTTCTAAAGCCATGACATCGTTTTCTGGAATTTTCCAAGCTGTTTAAAGGCACAGTCAACTTAGTGTATGTAAACTTCTGACCCACTGGAATTGTGATACAGTGAATTATAAGTAAAATAATCTGTCTGTAAACAATTGTTGGAAAAATTACTTGTGTCATGCACAAAGTAGATGTCCTAACCGACTTGACAAAACTATAGTTTGTAAACAAGAAATTTGGAGAGTGGTTGAAAAACAAGTTTTAATGAGTCCAACCTAAGTGTATGTAAACCTCCGACTTCAACTGTAGCTAGCAAGCATAACTTAACCAAGCTAACGAAAATACACATTCTCAGGTAGATTCTGTCAACGTTACATCATTTTACGAAGTAACTAGCTAGCTACAGTTAATAGTTCAATTAGCTAATATGATTGTAGCTAGCTAACATTATATCTGTCACTAACTTGGTACTCACCTTCATAGTTGTCTATGTAGCTTCCTATATACATCTTGAACCCCTTTTCAGTCTGATTTAACAATTCGATGTACATCATCAATATTAATTTGAGGCAAGTCCTGAAGACACCTAGTAAAAAAATGTGACATTGTGGTAGTAACGCTATATCGTTGATAACAACTAGACTGACTTCCGTTCTATAGTATGCGCCACCGGAAATTGCCACGCCGGTAGGAAGTGTGTTTAGAACGTTTGATCATGGAATGTGCATAAGGACTATTCTGACTACAACCACACAGACAAACGTTGAATAAAATCAATCACCATGCTTACCTTGACCAAGATTCTAGGTACTGTCTTCTCCACTAACACGCCAGCGTTCTTTCTGGAAGATTCTTCGCTCGTGCGGTTTGAATTGTTCCTCATTACTCGTCATTAATTAACTGTATTGGTTCAAACTAGCAGATCTGATTTTGCTTCGCGTTGCATTGATTGCAAGCAATGAAATCGCGTTGAGAGGAGAAACAAAACATGTTTCAGTAAATCACACACAATATATTTTTGTAAATCTGACAGCCCACCTTGTCTCGTTTTTTCAGTGTAGGAGTACAACAGTAATACTGTACTTCTGGCATTTTTGTAAAGCTCATTCTCTCCATATATTCTGTACTGTTAATTACCGCCTTGACAGTTATGATTGGAAAATCTGAGCTGTAAATTGTTTCACCTGTAACCAAGGCCTATGACTGGCATTAACACTGGTTTGTTTTTTTGCTGCTTTTTATGTGTACCTGTCTGTGCACTTTTTTATGAGCCATTGGAAAAGGTCCTTGGTCTTTGTGGTAGGGAGGGGGGCCTGATCCTAGATCAGCACTCATACTCTAAAACACTTTAAGTACAGGCACAGGTTTAATTTTGTTTCGTTTATTTGTATCCCCATTAGCCATTGCACATGCAGCAACTACTTTTCCTGGGGTCCACATAAAACGTAAAATACATAAGATAATATTACATTAAATTAAAAATAAAATAAGAGTATATATTGTCAAGACACCAAGAGACAACAACTAGACTATTTACACACTATTTATAAATACATATTCATATATTCTTAAACTCTTATATTACAGTACAGTTAAAGATGCAGTCCGGGATCTTAAGCACTTACAAATTTGTAACATATTGTACAGAATTCGAATTGCAATTCGTAACATATTGTCACGTCCTGGCCATAGATAGCCCTTTTGGCTGCTCATTTGTGTTTTTGGTCAAGACGTGATCAGGGGTGTTTTTGTTTGTATTTTTATGTTTCTATGTTGGTTGGTTTGGGTTCCCAATTAGAGGCAGCTGTTAGTCGTTGTCTCTAATTGGGAATCCTATTTAGGTGGTTCAGTCCCCCACCTGTGTTGTGGGATATTATATTAGTGTGTGTGTGTGTGTGTGTGTGTGTGTGTGTGTGTGTGTGTGTGTGTGTGTGTGTGTGTGTGTGTGTGTGTGTGTGTGTGTGTGTGTGTGTGTGTGTGTGTGTGTGTGTGTGTGTGTGTGTGTGCGTGCGCACGCGCACGTGCACGCGCGCTACGGTCGTTGTGTACTTTCTTTTGTTTTGGTGAGTTCCAACCAATAAATATGTTTCACTCAACCCTGCACGCTGCGCCTTGGTCCAATTCTGTACAAGATCGTGACACATATCGTACAAACTTCTTGCAGGACCTAACATATCATACGAAATGGATGACGTAGTACACAATTGCTGTTCTGGCTCGTGAACACTACTTTCAAAACTACTGGCTGAAATTATACAAAAGCTCTGGAACATCACTTTAAATTAGATCTTTAGAAAGAGGAGAGGCGTTGTGATACAAGATAATTTTGTATCTGTTTTTTTAAAGCTTAACTTGCTTTTTGACTGAGTAACCTCTGGTGGCAGCGCATTCCATGATGACATAGCTATGTACATAACTGAGCGACACATTAAATCAGTTTTTGTTTTGGTACTGTGAAGAAACCCATAGTGGTGTGTCTGTTGAGGTGTATGCAAATAGATTTAGTGGTTAGGAATTTTCAAAACATGAATGTTTTCATAACACTAGAAAATAAGTAGTCAATATCTCCTCAACCAGGAAAGACTATCATGCATGTTGTTAGTTCTTTGTTGAGCCAGTTGCAGCTTTGCTAGGTATTTCTTTGCTAAACCTAACCATATCACTAGACAGTAATCAAGATGGGAAAAGACCAAAGCCTGAACAACTAGTACAGTTGAGCTTGAGTCAAAAACATATTTTTATAACAGACATACCTCTCCCCATCCTCACAACAACTTTGTCAATATGACCTGATCATGACAACTGACCATCCAATGTTCCTACTAGGAGTTCAGCTTCTTCAACTTGTTCAATGGTCACACCCTTTATGCTCAACTCCAGTTTAGGTTTTCTGTCTTAGAGAATGTTTTGTCACCAGGTCTCAGGAAGGTTACGCATCACACAAAGATCTACATAGTAGTAGTGGGGGAGGTGGAGTCGTCAAACATTGGGGGAACAAAATGTTTTTATCTAGAAACATGTAACACACTGCAACAAGAGAAATATGGTGCTATGTTAACTAAACCAAGATGCCACGAAGCCTAATGATCTGTGCCCACCCACTTGGCAAAAACTGGTTGAATCTACGTTGTTTCCACGTCATTTCGACAAAATAATTCAATGTGATGACATTTAATCAACATGGAAAGCTGTTTGAATTTCCAGAAAGTCATCAACCTAAGGGGATTTCGTCTTTTTACCTAAATCCAATGTCATGGTGAAATGTTTTGTTGATTTTATATTGAATTCGTGTTAGCTGACAATTCAACCAAATGTAAATCAAAACTAGATGTTGAAATGACTTCTGAGCCCAGTGGGACACATTTTTTTCTTTAAAAGTGTTTCTTAATGAGACATATGCATTTTGATTTTGATTTAGTACGTGTTCCATTGCATCTTACAGTGGTTTAAAAAAAAAGTCCAACTGCTATAGGTCCAGGTGTTTGCACTGAAGAAATGAAGAACCAAACTTCATTACTCTTAAATGTTTTAGTGGTGAAGCATTGAGAGAAGTCTCCCCTTTCATACTAGGCATCATAATGATTCAAATGTATTTCAGGCTAACTTGAACTGTCACTGTCAATAAATTGTCGATACATGGCACTGCAAACCTAAGAAGTGTATATGTGTTAGTCTGTGTAGCCTCTCTAGGAAAGACAATGGTCAAAAAACTAAGTTCAAATGGACTGAGACATAGAATGTTTTTCACTTTACAGGGAAAAATTGAATAGTTTTATTATAAATGATCAGTATTGTGTAATCCTTTAAACCCAAACATAACCACAGAAAGTAATTTATCCTGTGTAAATCTGGGTACATTACAATATAACTGCATTGCTTTTGATTGAAATGTATAGTCCTTTGGATCTGTACAAAATAGTTGGTCTTTAAACATAATTATCATCAGTGTTTCATTAGATTGTAGAAATGACAATACTGTAGTTTGTAGTGAAATGCTTGAAAAGTAGTATTCACACTGTAACTATCAGATGATAAATCTCAATCAAGTACATTTTATGTAGCATTTAAGTAAATTACACCCTAAACAAGCAAGATCTGGTGTGTACAATTTTACACTGCCCTTTGTGGTGCATCATATATTTACCATCTGTTTTTGTGAGTGACATGTCAATCAGAATATACCTCTGGAGGTGTTTGTGCTTGAAACAAGAAACTGGTATAAGAATTTATAAAACAGCTTGCCAAGCATAAACCAACGTCATTTTCATGAAGCATCTGCCACTTAGAAGCGTAAACATATAGTAACATTTTTACACTGTAGCGAAGGACTCGAGTCAATACACTAGGTGACGCGTCTCCTGGTCACAAAGCTTCCGCATAATTTCGAGTCAACAGGGAACAACAAAGCGACACGTGATTAATGTATAACTGTATAGACATGTTTATTTAATAACAAAATAAAACATATATTTTATCAACTGCAATGCATGAATAAAATATGATGCGAGAGTGGGTGACACTGTAATATCTAATTTGGGCTATATAGACTGTGATCAAATCATAATTTGTCTAAATATTTTTGGTTTTGGACTGTGCCATGAAAAAACTATAAACGAATTTGAGTGACATCCTGAAACAAGGATTCCTAATTGAACTGACGGTAGCCTAACTGATCGGAGGTTCTTCAGAAATCTATGTTCATTGTAGGTGAGGACCATTTTAAATCTCCCATTTAATTCGTTCGTATCTATTCTACAGTTGTCCATACACTATATTTCTATGAATTGAATGATTGAGCACCAAATGAAGGGTCGTATTGTCTGCGTAATGGATGTCACGAGAACTGCACGAGCCGTGTAACTCGGGCACCAGCTGGTTGAGCAAGTGTGTTTTTGACGCACACAATAACCTACAAGATGAATGCAACAAATCCAAAAGACTGTCACAGTATTTTTAACATTTTGCCATTTTATAACAAGTTATTATTATTTGCAGTTTATAAGCCACCGAACTACCTGAAAACATAGCATGCGTAGAGGGCATAGTATTCATTAACGAGACAAAGAAAAACAAGTCAAAAGATTGTATTGTGGAATCATGCATAATATATTTGGCTTACATATCACAATCAAATCAAGTCAAACATCGTTCGCTTCTAAATCATGTAATAGTATAGGCTAAAGCACCCCTAGTCCCCAAGCGTGGACAGATTGTAAGCGCATATGAACTTCATCAATGACATGAAGTTGAAATACCCAAGCCAAAATCCAAGCTAAAAAGGTACACATCTGGTGCCTCAACTTTAGTTTTCCCTTGAACCATGTCAAATGGATCTATGGCGTCACATTAGAGACTCAAAACATATTCCTAATTTCCTCCAACAGCAGTCTCTCTGACGCATCAGCCTGTATTATCAGACACGAGATCACCGTAGTCTGCATTATTATAGGTAGTAATAACTACAATTTTACTCGTATGGCCTTTTTATGGCCTATGCTTCATATAACTGAAATTAAAGAGATCATGCGGTATTTCATATTTCAATCCTATGTATTGGACACTGTCTTTCGGTTTACAGAATTACAAGTGGGCTAAACTGCAATCAAACATAGTCGAGGTTATTGGACAGACGGCTCGATGGCGCGTTTTTTGAATGCACGATTTCATATGGGCATTGAGGGGTCTTCATTGTGCAGCCCCTGTAGATATGGGGGGCACGAGAACGGCACGAGCCTGAGGAACAAAAGGACAGATGTCCCTCCGGTCCATCTAATGAATTATGGAGAAATTGAAGGAAATTGGGCCATCAAATATTTCATGAAGGGTGAGGTATCTTTCTATTTGATAATGTTGTATTATATTATTGTTATATTAGGCCTATAGGCTACTGAAACTAAATACAACGCTCAATGCTATTGGCATCCAACGATATGGTCATATTAATGATAGCCATCACATCTTTAAAAGAAGGTCTACCTTATAACATTATTTTACTGAAAATAGTGTGAGAGGGAAAGACAATTGGATTAATAAACTATATTGAGCTCATTTTGGAAAATAATCAATCGAATTGATATGTTTCATGTTAAACCATATATGTTTAACATTAAACAAATCTAGTAAACAACAACCAAAGACAAACATGTTTTATGTTTTGATATCATAACATGCATACGGTTAGGCTATATTCCAGATATTAAGGTTTAGATGCTGATGCTGAGGGCTCAGTCAAGCCTTAGAAGGCGTGGACCAATCGCCTCCGCCCACAAAGAGCACGCCAGCCACACTGTAATTTGTTCACCAGCCTAGTGCGCTAAAAGGGCGCTCAATACAATTCACTATTCCTGCCATCCACGCGCAACGCCACGCTCCTGCTCCACCGAAGCTCCACGGATGCAAGGAGGCCGATTTGTGGTATGTAATCATCAATAATATAATATATAGTATTATCATAACATGCTGTCTGTCTGTTTTGGGAAAGACTAACACGCTTTCCTTGAACGAATGTGGGAACTGTTTATATTATTTGGGGCGCTCTCGAATTGGCAGAGCAAATCCATTATGTTGCACCATATAAACATTAATGTCGTTAGTATTTATCATTACATTTGTAAATGCATTAAAGTAGTATCATAATCATATTGGTATGAAAGTAGCCTATTGTATCGATACAATGAAATGTAATCTTGTGCACGATTAAGTAACATGCATATCGAGAGCGTTTATTGTTACTCTATTGAATGTAGAAGGTCTATTCCATAATATCTGTTGTTATTAGTCATATTCGTATTATTCACTCATGTCAAAATGCTCAATTATGTCAAGTTAGTGTTAATTCAATCATGGATAAAGCGCTGTTGTTAATGAGATTCATGAATTGTAAAGTGAGGACAAGCGTGTGAGAAAGTTCGACCATGTAAATTCTCACCAGCAACTCACGGATGACTGCATTGCTGTGGTGTGGCAGAGATATGGTAAGTTGGTGGTCATTAAGAAAGAATGTGTTGTCTCAAGGTTATATGGATGTTGGAAATGCTTGGATCTACAGTAAGTAGGCTACATCTGTCTGCTAATGTAACATGAAACCTAATTGTAATTCAATCCATGCAGTATCAATAAGTGCATATTGAATTACATAGTTAGCCTTAAGCTACTGACCATACTATAAAGTGTTTAAGTCAAACAGTGGTTTTGTCTTTAACACACGTGGCAAATACTTAAAGGCAATGGGGTATCTCAATAAACAGCTCAGATAGTTTTGCTTTCTGAAGTGTTAATTTGTCAATGACATGCATTAGTACAAAAAAAATGAGGAAATAAGAGTTAGGCCTACAAGGAGTTTACAACCCATTATGCAGATTAATTTAATTGGAAGTGATTTCAAAGGCCTTTCACTTGAAAGAGCGTAACACTTTATTTCTCAGCATGTTAGATATCAGAAATAATACGCATACTCTTAGAAGTAAATCCTATTACGTTTGTCAGGACATTTCCAGCAGTACTTACTATGAAAATGTGTTTTATGTTTTTATTCCTACATGTTTTTGTTTTCATTGCATTAAGATGCGGAATCTGTATATTCACATATTTATAAATGCATACTGATTGAAAATGAAAACTACCTCATCTATATGAGTAAATCCTGACATGTAATTTTTTGTATTTTTTTGTATATGCATATAATACAGCGGTCATACCACAAGGTCAACAAAAATGAAGATACTATTAATAAATAAAAAATATATATTTAGAGTTGATCTGTAAAAAATATGCATGAATCATTTACTCACTAACTGTTTTTAAACAATTGGAAAACTGTCCGTATCTCAGTCATTTATAAACCCCATCGTTATTTGGAAAGCTGTTAATCAAATGTTTCATTAAAGTGGCGATCATATAGTTTTAACCATGTTTTTAGGCTTAATGGTGTTTGTTTCAATTGACGTTGTTTACAAACATTGGAGTTAAACAAGCGTAATATTTGGGGTTCTGATGATGGAACTAAGCTCATGAGGCATTTCTAAGTAATATTTTTCAAAAATGAATAGGTAGGCCTAAAAATCATTAATTCACAAGTCCACTAAAGGATGAAGCAACAGCAGATTGCCCCTGTATGGATCTTCAAGTGAATTGACTAGTCTTTATGAATATATATATATGCCATTTAGAAAACGCTCTTATTCAAAGCGGCTTTACAGTCATGCGGTCCCGGGAATCAAACCCACCAAACCCACCATCCTGGCATAGCACCAACCCTAACCAACTGAGCTACAGAGGACCATATGAATGTAGATTGCAGTGTTACTGTGTCATTTTAAACCCCATATAGAGAACAAAAAGTGTCGTGTTAACAAATATAAAGCAGTAGACAAATTGAAGAGGTGTATTCGCTGGTGGGATTGGTTTCCAATTGTTTCTGGTTGACTAATCCCACTGGGCACACACTGGCTGAATCAACGTTGTTTACGGGTCATTTCAATGAAATTACTGTTAGATATACCCAATTAGGTATTGCTTCACAACGTGTGTGTACGCGTCTGTACGTCAAGAGAGAATTCCCCATTAAAGTCTTCAGGAGGATCAAACTGAACGACCAAATAAAGTGATATCTTGCCGTTTGTGTCTTATTCAATTGTGACAATTTCACATGATGTAGCTATTCCTCTAAACTGATACACACATACATGCTGAAATAAAAACGTTTTTGTTGTGGTCTGGTCTGGTTATTTATGTATAGTAGGCTATGGGTTGGGGTTATAAATGCGGCATTTATAGATTACAGAACATTATGGTTTTGGGATGCATGTCAATTATATAAGGAAATTCAGTTGTGATTTCCGTGAGAACATATTTACATGAGATCATTTCATATGTGAAAATTCCAATTGGTCAACGTATCGGTTTTGTGAGAATAAATCTCTCTTTAGAGACTAGATGATGACGCACAGGACTGTGTCAAAAGACGTAAAACGGTAGGGGTCTTGGAGGTGGGATAATAATGAGCGTCACAAAGGTTTAAAAAGAAAAGTGCTGAAAATGGAACCATAAAAAAAGCGACATTAAACACCCAATTTAACTCGGAATAAAAAAGAAAGAAGAAAATGTGGTGGCCGTTTTATTTGTAATTTGATTTCAAAATCGAATTTAAGGTGCTATACGAG
This sequence comes from Hucho hucho, assembly GCA_003317085.1. NCBI lineage: Eukaryota > Metazoa > Chordata > Actinopteri > Salmoniformes > Salmonidae > Hucho > Hucho hucho. The sequence goes on from QNTS01000455.1 coordinate 66,195, forward strand.
AGGCTCTTGATTTAAGAAGCGAATCAATGAATAGGCCTCCAACTGCACGCGTGCTGTTTGCTCAACCGAGGTTAATTCATGGCACGCGCCACCCCGCTGAGCATTTGGACAGATGGGCCAACCTCGCTCTGCGCGAGGCTGTGTGGAGGCACTGCCATTAGTAAAGGAATTTGGTACCTGCAGTAGACCTACATTGGCAAATGTATTTAATAACATGGTTATATTTAGCAATAAAATGTAAATACATATTTTCATTTTCATGTAAAACACAAACCTACAATATAGGCCTAGGCCTAATTGCAGGGTATAATATGCAGTGATTTGTTGCTCATGTTATTGTTGTCATTGTTTTTAATTCGAGTCAATTTTGTTATCTTCTTTATTTTGTTTTATTTGATCTGTCTTATAGATTTTGCTATTTCCACCCATCATTATGGTTTAACTTGCCATTAAAATCTATTTGTAATATCCTACATTGTTAATTTTCACAATTTTCAATAGGTTACTAAAATGTTGAAAACAAATTGGTAGGCCTATATTGGAAACCAAAACGTCACTGAACTTCCCCGGGGAGAAACAGCCTAGGCATCGCTGTCGTTCTTGATTTGAATTTCCCCGCGCATGCAAGCAGCAGATGGCCATAACAATAGGCCTTCAGTTTGGCCATGCTCTGAATGTAGTTGCAACGAATTTGAATAACTGTCATACGCCAGACGCGTGCAAGGAATATCCCCGCGTTCCCAGACTTTGTCTTCAACGTTCAAATTGAACAAGAAAAAACCGTTAGAAAGCCTGTTCCAATTCAATCGGGATTTCCAAATATTTGGAGTAATAGGGGCGTTTAAAATGACCATGGAAAAAAATACCCATAGGCCTAAAAGACTAGTCTAGCTCTAATTTCTCGATATGGTCTATATAGCCTTATAACCCGAAATGTTTGTGCTATAAACTGTAGACTACATACAGCAGCTGTTCTCTACAACAATAAAATAAAGCATATAGGCTTAGGTCTTTTTTCTGATAGCCTATGTGTTCTAGGCATTCTAGCCTAATAATCACGATTGCGCAAAACATATCCATTTATTTCTGGCAGTAAAACTCTTGTTCCTTATTTGTGCCATCAATTAATTGTCAGTCCCGCATGGGGTTTTAATGGTCCACTGCTGCTGTTTTTATCTCAATGTCAAATCATTTCTGGGTAACAAGAGGCTACCTTGCCGAATATATATATATATATGCCATTTAGAAAACGCTTTTATTCAAAGCGGCTTACAGTCATGCGGTCCCGGGAATCAAACCCACCAAACCCACCATCCTGGCATAGCACCAACCCTAACCAACTGAGCTACAGAGGACCATATGAATGTAGATTGCAGTGTTACTGTGTCATTTTAAACCCCATATAGAGAACAAAAAGTGTCGTGAAACAAATATAAAGCAGTAGACAAATTGAAGAGGTGTATTCGCTGGTGGGATTGGTTTCCCATTGTTTCTGGTTGACTAATCCCACTGGGCACACACTGGTTGAATCAACGTTATTTACGGGTCATTTCAATGAAATTACGTTAAACCAACGTGGAATAGACGTTGAATTGACGTCTGTGCCCACTATACCTGTTAGATATACCCAATTAGGTATTGCTTCACAACGTGTGTGTACGCGTCTGTACGTCAAGAGAGAATTCCCCATTAAAGTCTTCAGGAGGATCAAACTGGACGACCAAATAAAGTGATATCTTGCCGTTTGTGTCTTATTCAATTGTGACAATTTCACATGATGTAGCTATTCCTCTAAACTGATACACACATACATGCTGAAATAAAAACGTTTTTGTTGTGGTCTGGTCTGGTTATTTATGTATAGTAGGCTATGGGTTGGGGTTATAAATGAGGCATTTATAGATTACAGAACATTATGATGTTGGGATGCATATAAATCCTATGTGTCAATTATATAAGGAAATTCAGTTGTGATTTCCGTGAGAACATATTTACATGAGATCATTTTATATGTGAAAATTCCAATTGGTCAACGTATCGGTTTTTGTGAGAATAAATCTCTCTTTAGAGACTAGATGATGACGCACAGGACTGTGTCAAAAGACGTAAAACGGTAGGGGTCTTGGAGGTGGGATAATAATGAGCGTCACAAAGATTTAAAAAGAAAAGTGCTGAAAATGGAACCATAAAAAAAGCGACATTAAACACCCAATTTAACTCGGAATAAAAAAGAAAGAAGAAAATGTGGTGGCCGTTTTATTTGTAATTTGATTTCAAAATCGAATTTAAGGTGCTATATGAGAGGCTCTTGATTTAAGAAGCGAATCAATGAATAGGCCTCCAACTGCACGCGTGCTGTTTGCTCAACCGAGGTTAATTCATGGCACGCGCCACCCCGCTGAGCATTTGGACAGATGGGCCAACCTCGCTCTGCGCGAGGCTGTGTGGAGGCACTGCCATTAGTAAAGGAATTTGGTACCTGCAGTAGACCTACATTGGCAAATGTATTTAATAACATGGTTATATTTAGCAATAAAATGTAAATACATATTTTCATTTTCATGTAAAACACAAACCTACAATATAGGCCTAGGCCTAATTGCAGGGTATAATATGCAGTGATTTGTTGCCCATGTTATTGTTGTCATTGTTTTTAATTCGAGTCAATTTTGTTATCTTCTTTATTTTGTTTTATTTGATCTGTTTTATAGATTTTGCTATTTCCACCCATAATTTTGGTTTAACTTGCCATTAAAATCTATTTGTAATATCCTACATTGTTAATTTTCACAATTTTCAATAGGTTACTAAAATGTTGAAAACAAATTGGTAGGCCTATATTGGAAACCAAAACGTCACTGAACTTCCCCGGGGAGAAACAGCCTAGGCATCGCTGTCGTTCTTGATTTGAATTTCCCCGCGCATGCAAGCAGCAGATGGCCATAACAATAGGCCTTCAGTTTGGCCATGCTCTGAATGTAGTTGCAACGAATTTGAATAACTGTCATACGCCAGACGCGTGCAAGGAATATCCCCGCGTTCCCAGACTTTGTCTTCAACGTTCAAATTGAACAAGAAAAAACCGTTAGAAAGCCTGTTCCAATTCAATCGGGATTTCCAAATATTTGGAGTAATAGGGGCGTTTAAAATGACCATGGAAAAAATAGCTCTGTAGTGCTTAATTCTATAGTCTAGCTCTATAGTGCTTAATTTCTCGATATGGTCTATATAGCCTTATAACCCGAAATGTTTGTGCTATAAACTGTAGACTACATACAGCAGCTGTTCTCTACAACAATAAAATAAAGCATATAGGCTTAGGTCTTTTTTCTGATAGCCTATGTGTTCTAGGCATTCTAGCCTAATAATCACGATTGCGCAAAACATATCCATTTATTTCTGGCAGTAAAACTCTTGTTCCTTATTTGTGCCATCAATTAATTGTCAGTCCCTCATGGGGTTTTAAAGGTCCACTGCTGCTGTTTTTATCTCAATATCAAATAATTTCTGTGTAACAAGAGTCTACCTTGCCGAGTTTGTTTTCAATTAAAAATATAAAAAAATTAACAAAATAGCTACTTAACAAAGAGCAATTTCTCAAGCAATAATTTTGCTAGGACTGTCTGGGATTGGTCTGAGTGGGGAAGGGAAAACTGAAAATGAGCTGTTATTAGCAGAGAGGTTTGTAACTCTTTCTTATTGGTCTATTAACTAATTTACAGCCTCCATCCAACAGGCTGACATTTCAGGCAGCATTTTCAAACAGCTCTTACACTAAAAGGGCATTATAATCATTTTCAGAATCTCACAGTATTATTCCAAACTCATAGTGTGGAAATATATATAAAACACGGGAAAATCACGTTTGACTACACTGGGCATTTAATAAGCACCTCCTCTTAGCAAGCACCCGCATGGTGTCTATAACAATTGGGCTTATGGCAACAGATTGTCCCATGAGGTACGAGTTAATAAGCACGGGGCTCAACCCATAAAGACCCAACCAACAGAGTGTCCTTGAGCAGAAGGTGATAAACCAGATAAAATGAGAAGTAAAATAGACGTGCTTATGATGCAGCAACAATGCTCATATTTCTGTGCTTAAAACCGTGTGTTAAATAATCTTAAGGGCTGGAATTCTATTAAAGGCCATTACATGATTCTTGCAAGTTTAACTAAACAAAACGAATAGAATATGATGGGATTGAAGTCTCTGAAAGAATATCATATATAGCCTACAAATATGACATTAGGCTATAAAAATGTTGGAAACTATAAGACCTCAATAATGTTTTTGGGGTAAAGATCAGCCTAACATACAAGTCTCACTTAAAGGCCCAATGCAGCCGTTTTTATATTAATATCAAATCATTTCTGGGTAAAAGTTAAGTACTTTACTGTAATAGATTTCCATTAAAATCGTAAAAAAATGCTTTTTAGCAAGAAAATATCTCTCAAGTAAGAATTTTGCTAGGGCTAAGACTGAGTGGGGAGGGGAAAACGGAAAACTAGCTGTTATTGGCAGAGAGGTTTGGAGCTCTTTGTTATTGGTCTACTGGCCAATTTACCCCATGGTGATGTCACCATGGAAACCCGAAACTCATGCAAGCCTGCTGATTATAAAGTCCTGTGTTGATTGTATTTTCAACCAGCAACTATCAGGAAATAACACAGGTCACATTTTTTCTAACTTTTGCAGTGTTAGTTTAATCTGCCGTTGTACAATATGATTTAAAACACAGTAACATAATTTTGACTGCACTGGGGCTTTAAGGCTATATCTTATTCACAGATTGTTGATGTTTTATCCAATATTGATGCGTACCCAGCTAGGTTGCTAGTGTGAGCTGTGGTCCAACATATGATGATTTCCTGTCACTCTTTGGTGATGAAACATATTGCAATTTATCACAGTCAACTATGGAGAGGCATATGCACAGGCATACAACCCCCACACAAAGAATTGGTCGGGAGCCCGTAAAACAGCCGCTATCCACTGCAGCCTCATCTTCTTGTATTGAAAAGGCCTACATATGCAAGAGAAAACGCATGACTCTCCCAAGTGTTGCTCCACCCCTACCTCCAATAAATATTATTGCAGGGTCCCTTTACATGATGCAAGCCATACATTTTGTTTCTGGACTACATCAACAATAAGATTTGGTTTTTGATATGAGCAAAAATTATTTAGCATGGGCTACCTGGCCTAAGGGCTATTGTGTGTCCCCTTATGCAAACCACTAATTATATTGGGTAATGCAAAGTCTATCTCGAGTATGTAAAAGGATTTCAGAACCCTAACCCTACATTGCCAAAAGTATGTGGACACCCCTTCAAATTTCTGGATTTGGCTATTTCAGTCACACCCATTGCTGACAGGTGTATAAAATCGAACACACAGCCATGCAATCTCCATAGACAAAAATTGGAGCTCAGTGACTTTCCACGTGGCACCGTCATAGGATGTGACCTTTCCAACAAGTCAGTTTGTAAAATTCCTGTGAAGTGGAAACGTCTAAGAGCAACAACGACTCATAGAACATGATAGTGCGTAAACATCATCTGTCCTCGGTTGCAACACTTACTACTGAGTTCTAAACTGCCTCTGGAAGCAGCATAAGCACAATAACTGTTTGTCAGAAGTTTCATGAAATTAGTTTCCATGGCCGAGCAGACGCACACAAGCCTAAGATCACCATGCGCAGTGCCAAGCATTGGCTGGAGTGGTGTAAAGCTTTCAGCCATTGGACTATGGAGCAGTGGAAACGCGTTCTCTGGAGTGATAAATCACGCTTCACCATCTGCCAGTCCAACGGACGATACTGGGTTTGGTGGATGCTAGGAGAATGCTACCTGTCCGAATGCATAAATCAAATAAAATTGTATTGGCCACATACACATGGTTAGCAGATGTTATTGTGAGTGTAACGAAATGTTTGTAATATAGTGCCAACTGTAAAGTTTGGTGGAGGAATGGTCTGGGGCTGTTTTTCAAGGTTCAGGCTAGGCCCCTTAGTTCCAGTGAAGGGAAATCTTAATGCTACAGCGTACAATGACATTCTATACGATTCTGTGCTTCCAACTTTGTGGCAACAGTTTGGGGAAGGCCCTTTCCTGTTTCAGCATGAAAATGCCCCCGTGCACAAAGTGAGGTCCATACAGAAATGGTTTGTTGAAATCGGTGTAGAAGAACTTGACTGGCCTGCACAGAGCCCTGACATCAACCCGATCTAACACATTTGCGATGAACTGGAATGCAGACTGCGAGCCAGGCCTAATCACCCAACATCAGTGCCCCACCTCACTAATGCTTTTGTGGTTGAATGGAAGCAAGTCCCAGCAGTAATGTCCCAACATCTAGTGGAAAGCCTTCCCAGAAGAGTGGAGGCTGTTATAGCAGCAAAGGGGGGAGCAACTCCATATTAATCCCCATGATTTTGGAATGACCTGTTTGAAGAGCAGTATCTCACCGGAGAAAGCATCCGAGTGAGCAAAACAACGCCCCTCTGTCTCTGTATGTGTATCCCATCTAGACCTATATGATGCTGTCTGGTCAAAAAGTTTATTACATTTTTGCCACCCGTAACATTGAACGCAGCGCAATCAGCGCTGAGCTAAACTGAGTGAGCTCAACTGTGAAAGGTCCTGGCGCACCCAAAAAAAGTGTCAAGGAAAGACAGTTTGGATTTGGCTTCACACCAATCACATCGAGAGCAAAACATCAAATGACAGAAAAAAATGTAATTGTTCCATCTCGTTGTGTCTTCCGGTGGCTAGCTAGCTAGCTAGCAGATGTTATTGCGAGTGTAACGAAAAGCTAGCTAGCTAGCTAAAAGTGTCCCTTTCATAAATTAGCCATGGATGGAGGTAGGGATTTGGACTTGTGGGTTTTACTTAATTCTTGGTACTGGCCAATGATTATAATGGCGATTCTGATCTAACCATAAATTCATACTCTGTGCCCCTGGCCTGAGGGAATGGAAGATCAATATGTAGCTAAATGTAGTAGGCTAATGTAAACTGGCTGGGTCCTCGTAGCCCATGAAAGGAAGTTAGGCTATCGAGCAAGCATTTTAGCCAGGTAGGCTATGACAACAAAAATTAAAAGCATACTGTATGACAAAGTCATAGATCATTTTCTCAACATGAAAGACAGGATGGCATTGCACGAACGCACGCACACACAGAAATCACAACAATGGACAGCCACATCATATTCAGTTTACGTTGATTGGACTAAACAGTTTTTGGTATCTTTTAGTTGTCACTGTATTAGACTAAACATATGTGATTTGATGACGTTGAAATTGTGCTGGAATAGTGGAGGCAGCTCCTGTTTTCTTTGTGACTTGTGATTTGGCATGGGTCCTCAGATCCTCAAAAGGTTCTACAGCTGCACCATCGAGAGCATCCTGACGGGTTGCATCACTGCCTGGTATGGCAACTGCTCGGCCTCCGACCGCAAGGCACTACAGAGGGTAGTGCGTACGGCCCAGTACATCACTAGGGTCAAGCTTCCTGCCATCCAGGACCTCTATAACAGGCGGTGTCAGAGGAAGGCCCTAAAAATTGTCAAAGACTCCAGCCACCCTTGTTATAGACTGTTCTCTCTGCTACCGCATGGCAAAAGGTACTGGAGTGCCAAGTCTAGGTCCAAGAGGCTCCTAAATAACTTCTACCCCCAAGCCATAAGACTCCTGAACAGCTAATCAAATGGCTACCCATTTGCATTGCCCCCCACGCCCCCCGAACACTGCTGCTCTCTGTTATCATCTATGCATAGTCACTTTAATAACTCTACCTACATGTACATATTACCTCAATTACCTCGACACCGGTGCCCCCACACATTGACTCTGTACCGGTACCATCTGTATATAGCCCCGCTATTGTTAATCATTTTTTATTCTTCTCTCTACTTTTTTGTAGGTATTTTCTTAAAACTGCAGTGTTGGTTAAGGGCTTGTAAGTTAGCATTTCACTGTAAGGTCTACACCTGTTGTATTTGGCGCATGTGACTAATAACATTTCATTTCATTTGAACGTGGTTCTAAATCAATAGTTGTTTAGTAGTCCGAAAATGCCGTAAACATTAACTTGCTTGACCATGCTCTAGGTCATGTAACTGTTTATTACATGCAATATGCTTTGTGGACATCACCAGACAGAGGTTGCTCTCAGGTTTTGTGATGAAATAAAGGTGTGGTTGAATTTATTCTGCCACTGTGTCTCATTATTGTCTCAACAATATCACGGTCGAAAGGCATATTAACTAACAGGATATTATACAGCAAACAATCCAATTATCACAACGCATAGGTTGTAAATTGGCTTTCTTTTGGCTTGGCTTGGCTTCCCCAGTGATTTTACCAAAGCACTGCTACTGCTTATAAGGGTGGATAGATTTTGCTACAATGTTATTTCTCAACCACTGAAATAGCACAATCACAAACTTAAAAGTGGTCAACTCTCCTCCTGCAGAGCAGCTGGGGTCCAGAGGTTTTTGTACCAACCCTTTCTCTAACACACCTGATTCTGCTAATCAAGGTGCTGATTAATATTAGATTAGCAGTGTCAGTGTATAAGGCTGTAGCTAGGCTGGTGCAAAAACAAGCATCTCTCTGTGAGGACTGGCCACCCGTGACATAGGCTACTGTCTCTTTAACTACTGATCCGATTTCTAGAGACCAACATATTACTGCAAGTGTGACCCTCCCCCCGATGGATTATTTAACAAATGCTGAGTCCCATGTCGCAATCTGCGGCCACAGATACATGAGCCAAGATAGCCCCGCGCAATATTCTTCGTAGCTAATTTAACTTCGATAACGTTCTCAAAACTGAGTAATAACTAAGAAAGAAGGCGATATTAAGACCAAGGAATATCCCTGCAGCAGGTGTTTGGGCTATGGTGTTCAGGCAGCGGAGAACAAGGTAGCCATCAGTTGAACATTATCGTCGTGCGCAATTACAAATTACCGGTACGCAATAATGATGTTATACGTCATTCCCTCAATTATACGAACATGATGGGTAATTGGTAAATTCTGTGGATATGAATTAAAACAATATTTGTTTTTAAGTAGTCAAATGACCAAATGCATGCGCATTGAAAGACATGTCCAAAGAAATAGGTTTTTCTCTCGTTCTCAAAAAGTAGGCTCACTTCGAGAGATGGGTTTAGATATCTGTCAATTCAGCAGGACAGGCTTCTAAAGACTGGACATGCATTTCTGTTCCTGTAATGAACACATGACTGAAATGAAGAAAATAGTTCTAGAGTTAAATAGAGATTAACCTCATTTAGATGGTGCGTTTATAAATACGGAGGAGTTGTCGAGCCGCAGTTATGGTGGTGGAAAGGACACTGATTGCCGCAAGGCAGGGGGATGTACAAACTCTGAAAGTGCAATTCGCGGAGAAAGTACTGAACAGCGGCGTAAAGGACCTGTTGGGAGCCTCACCTGTCCACCATGCCGCCCGTGCTGGAAAACTGACTTGCCTACGTTTCCTCGTGGAAGAAGTGGGTTTACCGGGCAACGGTTTGGCGAATAATGGCGCCAGCCCCGCACACGACGCTGCTGCCACTGGCAACCTATCCTGCTTACAGTGGCTATTAACTCAAGGGGGATGTCATACCGCGGTGAGTGAAGTTATTTTCTTACCAGTAACTTTGTTTTAATGATTAGTTCCCTAAAGTCATCACGTAATTCATCACAGGCCTATTTTTCTCCTTTCAACCAAGAGCTTCAGACCTTCTGATCTCTATATGACCACGTCTAGAGCAGCCAGGTCAAGGCCTACGGTGTTTGGCATTTCTGATCCAATAGTCCTGCAGCCTAGACCTGAAAACATGTATTAGGTCACCCAAGAGTAGTCATCTTGGAATAGTCCCTAACCGTCTCTGTCAGGTCATTATTAGCTTGTCTGTAAAATTGAGCATATTGCCACATTTCCGGCCTGAAAATTCCATTCATCACTTCTTCACACCACTTCAACATACTAACACAATTAGTCAGACAGTTCTTTGACATTTGTGATAGGCCTAAATGGATTACCTTTGTCTATACTACACCACTATGCTTGTCCAGGCTTTTGTCTCAATGAACAACACATGGGATCATTGTAATAGATATATCAGGGCTAAAGGCACACCTGTTGCAATTGAGAATACCTGAGATTGTTATTAGTGATTACACTGTAATTATCATCAAGCCTCATTCAAAGGGAAGTGTATCATTACTCACCACAGCAGGCACTCCAGTGTACTAAGTTCCATACTTATAGGGGCGGTTTCCCGGACACAGATTAAGCCTAATCCTGGACTAAAAAGTGCTTTCAATGGAGATTTTCCATTGATCTTGCAATTTAGTCCAGGATTAGGCTTAATCTGTGTCCAGGAAACCGCCCCATAGTGCATAGCAATGTCACATATCTGCTGGACTAATTGTATATGAGCTTTCGAAAAACGGTTATTTGTCTGACCCCTTTCTCTGAGTTTGAAGTGTTAGAGCCCCAGACCCCAGGTACCCATGAGAGAGAATTAAGTAGACGGAATGTGTCAACAAGTGATTGATTGAGCTATTCCTGTGTTCTGTGTTTGTCATTTTTAAGGGTGTACTTATGTAACATGATAGTGCAGCTGTCGTGACATTTTTATTCGACATGTACTTTACTTGTATTAAAAGGTTGGATGGAAACCTGCTTAAAGTGTGACATTTATGTGTTGTAAATTAATGTTCAGGGAAAGTGTAGTAAAAAGTAAAGTATATTCAGATGTCCTCATTTAGGGTGTGCTTATAACATGATAGTGCAGCTGTTTCTTCGAAGTACAGCAAATGTTTGCAATAAAAAGTAATGGCCTGATTGATGTGCAGTGACCTTGTTGAACTGAAATAAAATGTGTTTGAAAAATGTGAAACAGTTGGGGATTTTTGTAGTGAATGGGGGAGGCCTGAGTTTTTTGTGGTGAACTTATGGAGCTGCTGGGTAGTGAGCTTGTGACCCCTTGTATAATGAAACATGTATTTCCGGGGTAGGTCTGCCTGAGTATAAGTAAGTGTTAGACTTGTCCTGTGAACACTATGAGCGACAAGACACCTCCAAGAGAGATAAACCACAGAAAACTCAAAAGAAAAAAAATAAGAAAACATGGATTTGTTATGTACTGACACACCCTTGACGACCTTAACATTGGAAGTAGGACCCTGGCTAAAACAGAGAAATATATAGGGTGAATTCAGAAAAAGTTGGACATCATGTAAACTGGGACATATTAATCCTGACAAGTTGATTTTTTGGTCTGACAAGTGAAAATCAAAACCATTGTTACTAAGGGTGCTTTCAAGACAACTGGGGACTCCGGGGGGTTAAAACGCTTTTTCACAGTCGGCGCTAGTTTATTTTATTTATTTTTCTCCAAGTTCCCAGTTGTCTTAGACACACTGACATTGGAAGTCTGAGATTGCTGAGTTGTTTTGAACGCGGCATTAGCAATTGCAGAGAAACCTGCAAAATCACTTAATTGGTGTGACATCATAGAGGGGGCGGAGCAAGCTTCAAACAGGAATCTCACCCAGTGAAGCACATGCCTCTCCTGAGTCTCTTCAGGAGTTGCAGTGATGAGACAAGACTGTAACTCCCAACTGGATAAAAGTAAAACAATTTGTCAGTGTAATTTGTCAGGATCAGTGTAATGAATACACCTATTGACTCATTTTCATAGCAGCCACATACATACAGCATGATCCCTTTGATCGTTGTATAATTTCTTCTCACATCTACGTGCTCTCCTCTCACCTTTTTCCCTTTGCTTGTGGACTTCAGTGCACAACACGTCAGCTGTCTGTGACCAGGAGGAAAAATATTTCCAAGCCAAACCTTCATATCATCTTAACTGCTACACACAGCCTACAACGCTGTCACCATTTTATAACGTCATAGTCAACATAGCTGCTAGAACTAACGCTTTAGTAAACCCACTACAATCATGCAGTACAGTCAGCAAGGAGTTTAGCAGTTACACTGGCGGGCCCCAGTGGCAATAAAATAATAAAAACAAAAGCTTACCCTGACTTGGAAGACTTCCAGTGTTGGATAGCCAGTTAGCTACCATGGCATCCCTCTCTGTTAGAGGCGGGTGTTTGAGTAGGATAAACTAGCTAGCTGAATTTGCATTCGTTCCAATGACTGGAACGAATTTCAAAAATCTCTGAAGCTGGAGTCTTATATCTCCCGCTCTCTTTAAGCATCAGCTGTCAGAGCAGCTTACCGATCACTGTACCTGTACACTGCCAATCTGTAATAGCACACCTGACTACCTCATCCCCATATTATTACTTACCCTCTTGCTCTTTTGCACCCCAGTATCTCTACATGCACATCATCATCTGCACATCTATCACTCCAGTATTAATGCTAAATTGTAATTATTTTGGCCTCTGTGGCCTATTTATTGCCTTACCTCCCTACTCTTCTACATTTGAACACACTGTACATAGATTTTTCAATTTTTCTTTTCTTTTGTGTTATTGACTGTTTGTTTATGTGTAACTCTGTTGTTTTTGTCGCACTGCTTTGCTTTATCTTGGCCAGGTCGCAGTTGTAAATGAGAACTTGTTCTCAACTGGCCTACCTGGTTAAATAAAGGTTAAATAAAATAAAATAAATAAATACATTTGCAAGCTAAGTGAAAGTGAAAAAAATGAAATATAGCAAGTGCTCTCTCTCTGGCTTCTCCATTATTGAAGAAATTAATTTGTTCAAAACTTTTAAACTATTGTCTTTCTCTCTCTTTGAGTCAACTACTCACCATAATGTATGCAGTGCTAGCTTGCTAGCTAGCTGTAGCTTATGCTTTCAGTACGGATTCATTCTCTGATCCTTTGATTGGGTGGACAACATGTCAGCTCATGCTGCAAGAGCTCTGATAGGTTGAAGGACGTCCTCCGGAAGTTGTCATAATTACTGTATAAGTCTATGGAGGGGAGAACTATGAGCCTCCTAGATTTTGTATTGAAGTCCCAGAGGAGGACAGAAACTAGCTGTCCTCCGGCTACACCATGGTGCTACCCTACAGAGTGCTACCCTACAGAGTGCTGTTGAGGATACTGTAGACCTTTATTGCAAAACAGTGTGTTAATCAATTATTTGGTGATGTGAATATATTTAGTATAGTTTTATCTAAAAAGGACACCTTAATGTTTCACTATTTACATTTTTCTGAAATTCACAGAGGATGGTCCTTCCCTTCCTCCACTGATAGCAAGCTAACATAAGTAACATGCATGTCAATCTCTCCTGGCTCAAAGTGGAGGAGAGATTGACTGCATCACTACTTGTCTTTGTGGTATTGACATGTTTAAAACACCACGCTGTCTGTTCAAATGACTAGCACACAGCTCAGACACCCATGCATACCCCAAAAGACATGCCACCAGAGCTCTCTTCACAGTCCCCAAGTCCAGAACAGACTATGAGAAATGCACAGTACCATGACTACATGGAACTCTATTCCACATCAAGTAACTCATGGAACAGCGCGGACTGTGGGGAGATGTGCGCACACACACACACACGCTAACAAACGCACTGTACACACGTATATTACTGTGTTATGGATTTTGTATTGTAGGTAGGTATGTGATAGAGTGGTAATGTGTTATGTGATGTCCTGTTTTTTCATTTTGTATGCAATTGCCTTAATCTTGTTTGGACCCCAGGAAGAGTGGGATCCATTATAAATACAAATATTAGCCCAACATGATACATTTCTGAAATCCTCAAGATAATTAAATTCACACTTTGTTGTTGTTGTTTATTATCATTGGGGTATAGTTATGTCTATAATAATGGTGTCCCAGTTTATTTAACCTGCTGTCCCAGTTTACCAAATGTGAACAGAAAATATGGTTTTGGCTCAGTGTACACACATGGGTGTGTAATGCCTCCTGTATTTTGTATTTGATACTCTTCCTGGAGTCAAACAAGATTAAGGCAATTACATTTTTTTTTTAAATTATAAAACAGTACATCATACAACACCACTACTCTACCACTTTTTTATGTGATTAGGAAACATCTTGAGGATTTCAGAAATGTATCATGTGTTGGGCTAATATGTTAGATAGATGTTGAAAGAGGTTTACAGGGGACGGAAATGCAAAAAGTGTCACTTCTTCTGAATTCACCCTACATTCTTATGTGTTAGAAAACTAACAACTGATATAATAGTTATTTTGACTCTGTCTAGGAGCCTCGAGTAGCCTTGTTAGACTGCTTCATGTTGGTGCTTGAAGAGAGTTAGCTGTACAAGGATTTGCAAGGGAGGAAACCCTATACAGTGAGGGAAAAAAGTATTTGATCCCCTGCTGATTTTGTACGTTTGCCCACTGACAAAGAAATGATCAGTCTATAATTTTAATGGTAGGTTTATTTGAACAGTGAGAGACAGAATAACAACCAAAAAAAACAGAAAAACGCATGTGAAAAATGTTAGAAATGGAATTGCATTTTAATGAGGGAAATAAGTATTTGACCCCTCTGCAAAACATGACTTAGTACTTGGTGGCAAAACCCTTGTTGGCAATCACAGAGGTCAGACGTTTCTTGCAGTTGGCCACCAGGTTAGCACACATCTCAGGAGGGATTTTGTCCCACTCCTCTTTGCAGATCTTCTCCAAGTCATTAAGGTTTCGAGGCTGACGTTTGGCAACTCGAACCTTCAGCTCCCTCCACAGATTTTCTATGGGATTAAGGTCTGGAGACTGGCTAGGCCACTCCAGGACCTTAATGTGCTTCTTCTTGAGCCACTCCTTTGTTGCCTTGGCCGTGTGTTTTGGGTCATTGTCATGCTGGAATACCCATCCACGACCCATTTTCAATGCCCTGGCTGAGNCCCCCAAAGCATAATGTTTCCACCTCCATGTTTGATGGTGGGCATGGTGTTCTTGGGGTCATAGGCAGCATTCCTCCTCCTCCAAACACGGCGAGTTGAGTTGATGCCAAAGAGCTCCATTTTGGTCTCATCTGACCACAACACTTTCACCCAGATGTCCTCTGAATCATTCAGATGTTCATTGGCAAACTTCAGACGGGCATGTATATGTGCTTTCTTGAGCAGGGGGACCTTGCGGGCGCTGCAGGGTTTCAGTCCTTCACGGCGTAGTGTGTTACCAATTGTTTTCTTGGTGACTATGGTCCCAGCTGCCTTGAGATCATTGAAAAGATCCTCCCGTGTAGTTCTGGGCTGATTCCTCCCCGTTCTCATGATCATTGCAACTCCACGAGGTGAGATTTTGCATGGAGCCCCAGGCCGAGGGAGATTGACAGTTCTTTTGTGTTTCTTCCATTTGCGAATAATCGCGCCAACTGTTGTCACCTTCTCACCAAGCTGCTTGGCGATGGTCTTGTAGCCCATTCCAGCCTTGTGTAGGTCTACAATCTTGTCCCTGACATCCTTGGAGAGCTCTTTGGTCTTGGCCATGGTGGAAAGTTTGGAATCTGATTGATTGTTTAATTAGATTAGGAGCACTCCCTTTAAGAGTGTGCTCCTAATCTCAGCTCGTTACCTGTATAAAAGACACCTGGGAGCCAGAAATCTTTCTGATTGAGAGGGGGTCAAATACTTATTTCCCTCATTAAAATGCAATTCCATTTATAACTTTTTTCACATGCGTTTTTCTGGATGTTTTTGTTGTTATTCTGTCTCTCACTGTTCAAATAAACCTACCATTAAAATTATAGACTGATCATTTCTTTGTCAGTGGGCAAACGTACAAAATCAGCAGGGGATCAAATACTTTTTTCCCTCACTGTATATGTAGCACATTCAAACAGGGATTAGAAATACACAGGTGGGACTAGCGCTGTGGCGGTCATTACATTTTGTCAGCCGGTGATTGTCATGCAAATTACTGCTAGTCTCACGGTAATTGACTGCTTTAATTAACACATTAACACATTTAGCTTCCACGTATAGCCTACTGAGGCAGACCTTTGGAACATCTACATTTTAAAAAGTCTAATAAATCCATTTAATTTAGCATACACCATCATAATAAATCAATTTTTTTTAGACGGGTATAAAGAAAATGTAGTCTATTTCAGAAGAGCATACTTTGAGTTGTCCTGATGTCAGGCCCTGATTTGGCTGTGGGCTACACTAGTTCATTTAGCAGGCAAGATTTGCTTAGAATTCTGTGGCATTATTTTTATATTATTTTCTAGAATGAAGAATACAGAAATGCCAACGGGGGCAGTGTTGCGGTCTATATTCAGAACCAGATTCCTGTAAAGCTTAGAGAGGACCTCATGTTAAATACTGTTGAAGTAATATGCCTACAGGTTAATCTGCCTCACCTAAAGCCCATTCTTGTGGGAAGCAGCTATAGGCCACCAAGTGCTAACAGTCAGTATCGGGGTAATATGTCTGAAATGCTTTAAAATGTATGTTATATCAACAGAGAATAATATTTTCTGGGTGATTTTAAATATTGACTGGCTTTCATCAAGCTGCCCACTCAAGAACAAGCTTCAAATTCTAACCTGTGCCTGCAACCTGGTTCTGGTTATCAGTTAACCAGGGTAGTTACAAACATCACAGGAATGAAATCATCACCATGTATTGATCACATCTTTACTAATGCTGCAGAAATTTAGCTTTAAAGCAGTATCCAAATCCATAGGATGTAGTGATCACAATATATTAGCCATATCTAGCAAAACCCAAGTTCCAAAGGCTGGGACAAATATAGTGTATTAAAGGTCATACAATACGTTTTGTAGTCAAATCAAATTTCAATCAAATGTATTTATAAAGCCCTTCTTACATCCGCTGATGTCACAAAGTGCTGTACAGAAACCCAGCCTAAAACCCCAAACAGCAAGCAATGCAGGTGTAGAAGCACGGTGGCTAGGAAAAACTCCCTAGAAAGGCCAGAACCTAGGAACAAACCTAGAGAGGAACCAGGCTATGAGGGGTGGTCAGTCCTCTTCTGGCTGTGCCGGGTGGAGAATATAACAGAACATGGCCAAGATGTTCAAATGTTCATAGATGACCAGCAGGGTCAAATAATAATAATAATAACAATAATAACAATAATAACAATAATAACAATAACAATAATAACAATAATAACAATAATAATAATAATAATCATCATCACAGTGGTTGTAGAGGGTTCAACAGGTCAGCACCTCAGGAGTAAATGTCAGTTGGCTTTTCATAGCCGATCATTCAGAGTATCTCTACCGCTCCTGCTGTCTCTAGAGAGTTGAAAACAGCAGGTCTGGGACAGGAAGCACATCCGGTGAACAGGTCAGAGTTCCATAGCCGCAGGCAGAACAGTCGAAACTAGAGCAGCAGCACGACCAGGTGGACTGGGGACAGCAATGAGTCATCAGGCCAGGTAGTCCTGAGGCATGGTCCTAGGGCTCAGGTCCTCAGAGAGAGAACGAAAGAAGGAGAGAAAGAAAGAGAAAGAAAGAGAGAATTAGAGAGAGCATACTTAAATTCACACAGGACACCGGATAAGAAAGGAGAAATACTCCAGATGTAACAGACTGACCCTAGCCCCCCGACACATAAACTATTGCAGTATAGATACTGGAGGCTGAGACAGGAGGGGTCGGGAGACACTGTGGTCCCGTCCAACTATACCCCCGGGCAGGGCCAAACAGGCAGGATATAACCCCACCCACTTTGCCAAAGCACAGCCCCCACACCACTAGAGGGATATCTCCAACCACCGTTTTACCATCCTGAGACAAGGCCGAGTATAGCCCACGAAGATCTCCCCCACGGTAGTGATTCTTATGTTGATGTAAATAATATTTGCTGGTGTTTAAATGAGGTAGAAACCAGACGCTGCACTTGACACATGTTATGAAATTGCTTATTCCAGTTACTAATAAGCATGCACCCATTAAGAAGTCGGCCCCTCTCAGTACACATCGTTAACAGTTACCAACCCTGCTACCAACCCTTAACCTCTACAGGCACCGGGGCAGTATTCGGAAGTTTGGAGAGTCTGGCGTGCCCAAAGTAAAATGCCTGCCACTCAGGCCCAGAAACTAGGATATGCACATAATTAATACTATTGGATAGGAAACACTCTGAAGTTTCCAAAACTGTTAAAATAATGTATAACAGAACTGATATGGCAGGCGAAAACCCGAGGAAATTCTGTCCAGATTTCTTTTGGTTTGTGACATGCCCTCACTTTCAATGGCTGTCTATGGGATTCTCAGTAAAATAGGACCCAGATCGCAGTACCTATGGCTTCCACTACATGTCAACAGTCTTTAGACAAGGTTTCATGCGTTTATCATGGAAGACAACTGGACAGAAGAAGAATTTGTAAGAGGATGGAGGAAGTCACTTTAGTTTTTTGTGCACGAGACCGTGTGCGCATTCCTCGGTATTTTCCTTTTCTATCGTTTAGGATATTATCCGTGTGAAATATAATCGTTAATATACATAAAAGTATACCTAAGGATACATTATAAATGATGTTTGATTTGTTTGGGAAAAGTTGATAGGTATAATTTGAACGCTTTCTCTTCACTGTACAATGGGCGAGTAGACTGTGGATTTTCTGAACATAACGCGCCAACCAAACGGAGATTTATGGATGTAAACAATGACTTTTTCTAACAAAAGAAACATGGATTGTCTTGCTTGGACACTTCGGATTGCCCTCAGCTGAAGATCATCAAAGGTAAGCGATTTATTTGAGCTCTTATGTGTTTTGTGAGACCCGCGCTGGATATGAAATAATGCTAATGCATAAAATATGTGAGGTGCTATCCTCAAACAATCAAATGTTGTGCTTTCGCCGTAAAGCCTTTTTGAAATCTGACAACGCTGTGATATTGCCAAGAGTCTAAGCTTTTGAAGACTATGCAACACTTGTATATTGATGAATGTTTTATAATTCAACTTTTGGATTTTGAATTTGGCGCCTTACATTTCTCTGGGTAGTGTCGGGAATGGGGCGCTAGCGCTCCAATGATCCTTAAGAGGTTTTAACCTTGTTACCAACTTCTGGAACAATTTGTGTTTGACCAGATACAATGCTACAGTAAACAAATTGGCAACAGACTTTCAGCACGCTTACAGGGAAGGACATTCAACAAGCAAGGCACTTACACAAATTACTGATTGGCTGAGAGAAATTTATTAAAATATTGTGGGGGCTGTTTTGTTAGACTTCTGTGCGGCTTTTGACGTTATTGATCATAGTCGGCTGCTGGAAAAACATACACTACTGTTCAAAAGTTTGGGGTCACTTAGAAATGTCCTTGTTTTTGAAAGAAAAGCAAAACAAGTGAGTGATAATATATCATTCACAAAATTGTCACCCATCACACTATTCTTGATTTAATCTTGTCTTTACATAAACTAAATATATATATATATTACAGTGCCTTCGGGAAAGTATTCAGACCCCTTGACTTTTTCTACATTTTGTTACATTTACAGCCTTATTCTAAAATGTATAAAATATTTTTTTCATTCTACACACAATACCCCATAATGACAAAGCAAAAACAGGTTTTTAGACATTTCTGCAAATGTATTGAACGTAAAAACTGATCACATTTACATAAGTATTCAGACACTTTACTCAGCACTTTGTTGAAACGCACTTTGGCAGCGATTACATCCTCGTCTTCTTGGGTATGGTGCTACAAGCTTGGCATACCTGTATTTGAGGAGTTTCTCCCGTTCCTCTGCACAGCTATTTTCAGGTCTCTCCAGAGATGTTGGATTGGGTTCAAGTCCAGGCTCTGGCTGGGCTACTCAAGTACATTCAGAGACTTGTCCCGAAGCAACTCCTGCTGTGTGCGTAGGGTCATTGTCTTGTTGGAAGGTGAACCTTCGCACTAGTCAGGTCCTGAGCGCTCTGGAGCAGGTTCATCAAGGATCTCTCTATACTTTGCTCTGTTCATCTTTGCCTCGATCCTGACTAGTCTCCCAGTCCCTGCCACTTAAAAATATCCCCACAGCATGATGCTGCCACCACCAAGCAGTCACCTTAACAGCGCTAGTTGGGACCAAGTCACTATTATTCGAGTCACAACGTGTTTGTCTTGTCCCGTGTATATAGTCTTTCTTCGTTTATTTTAACCTCACTTTCCATCTACAAACGAAATATACTTTCCTGCAACCCACCTTACCCAATGTGGTACGGAGCTGCTATTTTTATACTTTATAACTGGAACCTCCATCAGAAGCTAGCCAGCTAACTAGCTAGTAGTCATTGTTAGCCACTGCTAGCGGTCTTCACCTTTAGCTCGGACACCAGCCAGCTTTAGCTCTGTCAATACCTGCCAGTCTGCACAGTGCAATATCAACCCAGAGCATCACCGGATTCCTGCCGCAAGCTCTGGACCATTACACCGGATCATTGCAGCTAGCTAGCTGCAACCAAGTGGCTATTGCTGGCTAACGCCTCTGTTCCGAAGCAAGCACCAGTTAGTCTTGAGCTAGGCCCATCTCCCGGCTAGCCAATGAATGTATACCAGCTAACTCTTGGGCTACAATACCTCTTTTGCCAATTGGCCTGGACCCTTTATTGTCGACACCGAGCCCCGCCGATCCATCACGACTGGTCTGCCAACGTAATCGTCCGATGTGGCTTCAACAGGCTTTTCTGTTTCGATGTCGCCGAAGACCCATCTGCTAGCCCCGGCCCGCTAGCTTTCTGAACGCAGTGTCTCCTGCTCGCCTAGCGTAGTAGCGACTACCGAACGGCTCCCTGACTCACCTATTGCTGCTCATTGGACCCTATGATCATTCGGCTACACAGCTGATGCCTGCTGGACTGTTCACTAACACGGTACCTCATGTTGTTTATCTGTCGGCCCCAGCCTCGAACTCAGGTCCTGTGTGTACCTAACTGACCCTCTCTGCCCATTCATTGCCATTTACCCGTTGTTGTCTTTGCTCTCCTGATCAACACCTGTGATTGCTTTATGCCTCTCTCTAATGTCAATATGCCTTGTCTACTGCTGTTTCGGTTAGTTCTTATTGTTTTATTTCACTGTAGAACCCCCAGTCCCGCTCAACATGCCTTAGAGAGCTCTTTTGTCCCACCCCCCATACATTTGGAGACCTCCCCTGGCTTAACTGGTGCCTCCAGAGATGCAACCTCTCTCATCGTCACTGAACACCTAGGTTTACCTCTACTGTACTCACACCCTACCATACCCTTGTCTGTACATTATGCCCTGAATCTATTCTACCACGCCCAGAAATCTGCTTCTTTTATTCTCTGTTCCCAACGCACTAGACAACCAGTTCTTATAGGCTTTAGCCGTACCCTTATCCTACTCCTCCTCTGGTAATGTAGAAGTTAACCCAGGCCCTGTAGCCCCCAGTACTACACCTATTCCCCAGGCGCTCTCATTTGTTGACTCCTATAACCGTAAAAGTCTTGGTTTCATGCATGTTAACATCAGAAGCCTCCTCCCTAAGTGTGTTTTATTCACTGCTTTAGCACACTTAGCCAACCCTGATGTCCTAGCCGTGTCTGAATCCTGGCTTAGGAAGGCCACCAAAAATTCTGAAATTTCCATCCTCAACTACAACATTTTTTGTCAAGATAGAACTGCCAAAGGGGGCGGAGTTAGCCTGCAGAGTTCCGTCATACTATCCAGGTCTGTGCCCAAACAATTCGAGCTTCTACTTCTAAAAACCCACCTTTCCAGAAATAAGTCTCACCGCTTGTTATAGACCCCCTCAGCCCCCAGCTGTGCCCTGGACACCACATGTGAATTGATTGCCCCCCATCGGTCTTCAGAGTTCGTACTGTTAGGTGACCTAAACTGGGATATGCTTAACACTCCGGCTGTCCTACAATCTAAGCTTGATGCCCTCAATTTCACACAAATTATCAAGGAACCTACCAGGTACAACCTTCAATCCGTAAACATGGGCACCCTCATAGAGATCATCCTGACCAACTTGACCTCATCCCGTCAGTAGAGGATGCCTGGTTGTTCTTTAAAAGTGCTTTCCTCACCATCTTAAATAAGCATGCCCCATTCATAAAATGTAGAACTAAGAACAGATATAGCCCTTTGTTCACTCCAGACTTGACTTCCCTTGACCAGCACAAAAATCTGGGGGCGTACTGCATTAGCATCGAATAGCCCCTTTTCAGGGAAGTCAGGAACCAACGTACACAGTCAGTTAGGAAAGCAAAGGCTAGCTTTTTCAAACAGAAATGTACATCCTGTAGCACAAATTCCAAAACATTTTGGGACACTGTAAAGTCCATGGAGAATAAGAGCACCTCCTCCCAGCTGCTCACTGCACTGAGGCTAGGAAACACTGTCACCACCAATAAATCCACGGTAATCGATTTTCAATAAGCATTTTTCTACGGCTGGCCAGAGCTGATAAAGCGCAAGAGGAGGGAGAGCATTTCCACTCTAGCAGGCGGGGAGGGGCCGTACTGTGAGCAAGTGACACAGGGAGTAGGGAGTGGGAGATGAGAGACTGCAACCTACCAACCAAGCTGACTCGCGCTATAGTCGTCTAATAGCTGCCATAGCTAGGTTATTTTTAAAATTTTATTTAAACTTTGTTTAACTAGGCAAACTATTTATCATCAATTATGATCACGTAGTGCTTGTCTTGACTGCATCAAACCATATCTTCAATATAAGCCTGCTAGAAAGTGTGTGCCCTCAGGCCTGGAGGGAAGCAAAAGTAATTCCGCTACCCAAGAATAGTAAAGCCCCCTTTTCTGGCTCAAATAGCCAACCAATCAGCCGGTTACCAACCCTTAGTAAACTTCTGTTTGACCAGATACAATGCTATTTTACTGTAAACAAATTGACAACAGACTTTCAGCATGTGTATAGGGAAAAACATTCAACATTTACACAAATGACTGACTGGCTGAGAGAAATTTATACAATGATTGTGGGGGCTGTCCTGTTAGACTTTAGTGCAGCTTTTGACATTATTGATTATAGTCTGCTGCTGGAAAAACGTATGTTTTATGGCTTTACACCCCCTGCTATAATGTGGATAAAGAGTTACCTGTCGAACAGAACAGCGGGTGTTCGTTAATGGAAGCCTCCAACATAATCCAGGTAGAATAAGGAATTCCCCAGGGTAGTTGTCTAGGCCCCTTACTTTTTAAAGTCTTTACTAATGACATGCCACTGGCTTTGAGTAAAGTCAGGGTGTCTATGTATGCGGATGACTCAACACTATACACGTATACACGTTAGCTACTACAGAGACTGAAATGACTGCAACACTTAACAAAGAGCTGCAGTTAGTTTTAGAATGTGTGGCAAGGAATAAGTTAGTCCTAAATATTTCAAAAACTAAAAGCATTGTATTTGGGACAAATCATTCACCAATCCCCAAACCTCAACTAAATCTTGTAATGAATAATGTGGAAATTGAGCAAGTTGCGGTGACTAAACTGCTTGGCGTAACCCTGCATTGTAAACTGTCATGGTCAAAACATGTTGATACAACAGTAGCTAAGATGGGTAGAAGTCTGTCCATAATAAGATGCCACTCTGTCTTCTTAACACTATCAACAAGGCAGGTCCAACAGGCCCTAGTTGTTGCACTATGCATCATCTATCATCTTTTGTTGCACTATGCATCATCAAGCAACCTTTAATAAACTCAGCTAAATTATCATGATGGTCTGTCCACCAACATATTAGGGGGGGGGGTTAAATAAGTGGTTACTCTCCCCAAATCATTGGCATGACTACCAGTAGCAGTGCATGAGTAAAATCACTGGGGAAGCCAAACACCCCTCTAAAAAAATGAAAAAAGCTACAGTGGGGAAAAAAAGTATTTAGTCAGCCACCAATTGTGCAAGTTCTCTCACTTAAAAAGATGAGAGAGGCCTGTAAATTTCATCATAGGTACACTTCAACTATGACAGACAAAATGAAGAAAAAAAATCCAGAAAATCACATTGTAGGATTTTTAATGAATTTATTTGCAAATTATGGTGGAAAATAAGTATTTGGTCANTTGGGAGAATGTCATATGGTCAGATGAAACCAAAATATAACTTTTTGGTAAAAACTCAACTCGTCGTGTTTGGAGGACAAAGAACACCATACCTACTGTGAAGCATGGGGGTGGAAACATCATGCTTTGGGGCTGTTTTTCTGCAAAGGGACCAGGACGACTGATCTGTGTAAAGGAAAGAATGAATGGGGCCATGTATCGTGAGATTTTGAGTGAAAACCTCCTTCCATCAGCAAGTGCATTGAAGATGAAACGTGGCTGGGTCTTTCAGCATGACAATAATCCCAAACACACCGCCCGGGCAACGAAGGAGTGGCTTCGTAAGAAGCATTTCAAGGTCCTGGAGTGGCCTAGCCAGTCTCCAGATCTCAACCCCATAGAAAATCTTTAGAGGGAGTTGAAAGTCCGTGTTGCCCAGCGACAGCCCCAAAACATCACTGCTCTAGAGGAGATCTGCATGGAGGAATGGGCCAAAATACCAGCAACAGTGTGTGAAAACCTTGTGACGACTTACAGAAAACGTTTGACCTCTGTCATTGCCAACAAAGGGTATATAACAAAGTATTGAGATAAACTTTTGTTATTGACCACTTATTTTCCACCATAATTTGCAAATAAATTCATTAAAAATCCTACAATGTGATTTTCTGGATTTTTTTCCCTCATTTTGTCTGTCATAGTTGAAGTGTACCTATGATGAAAATTACAGGCCTCTCTCATCTTTTTAAGTGAGAGAACTTGCACAATTGGTGGCTGACTAAATACTTTTTTTCCCCACTGTATATTACAACCTGTGTTGTGATATTGCATTGTTTGTTCTATAACCCGTTAATTCATATACCTTGCGACTGTGATAGATAGATATCTATCTATCTAAAGGCTGAGACAGTAAGAAAACCGTGGCAGAAGAAATTCAACCATACCTTTTTTTTTATCACAAAACTGGATAGCAACCTCTGTCCAGTGAAGTCCACAAAGCATATTGCATGTAACAGACAGTTACATGACCTACAGCATGGTCAAGCAAGTTAATGTTTCTGACATTTTCGGACCACTAAAAAACTATTGCGTTAGAACCACGGAGAGTTACCGCAAAGCGCAAAGAAAGAGGAGCTGCCTCCACTAATCCAGCACCATTTCAACTTCAACATTTCAACATAATCAAATCACCTCTGCTTAGTCTAATACAGTGACTAAAAAATACCAAAAACAATTTAGACCAATCAACGGAAGCTAGATATGATGTGGCTGTCCATGCTTCTGATTTGTTTGTGTGTGTGTGTGTGTGTGTGTGCAAGTAGAAAAACATGTTGAAATGCCAATGCCATCCTCTCATGTTGACAAAACAGTATATCACTCTGTCATACAGTATACTCTTTTTAAAAATGTTTGTTGTTGTCCTAGGCTACCTGGCTGAAATGCTTGCTCGCTAGCCTAACTTCCATTCATGGGCAACGTTTGCTAGTTAACATTAGCCTTCTACATCTAGCTACATATTGAACTTCCATCCTCTCAGGCCAGGGGCACAACAATGGATGAATTAATGGTTGGATCAGAATCGCCGTTATAATCATTGGCCAATACGGAGAATTAAGTTAAACCAAATCCCTATCTGCATACATGGCTAATTTAGGAAATTTTAGCTAGCTAGCCACCGGAGGGCAACACAACGAGATGCAACAATTGTAGTTTTCCTGTCAATGACATAAGGAAAATTATGAAACGGAGACATTGCTTCCCTTGGCATCCATGAATACACACTGCTGATGATGACTACGACTGCTACTACAATTATTTTGCCCCTTTTTTCTGCTCAATAAACTAGTGCTAGTAACGGGAGCAGCCTAATAAGAGCTCCCTTCATTACCGCTACATGTTTTTTATTTTTATTTTACCTTTATTTTAATAGGCAAGTCAGTTAAGAACAAATTTTTATTTTCAATGACTGCCTAGGAACAGTGGGTTAACTGCCCATTCAGGGGCAGAACGACAGGTTTGTACCTTGTCAGCTCAGGGATTTGAACTAGTCCAACCCTCTAACCACTAGGCTACCCTGCCGCCCCAGCTTAAGTGGTTGACAGACTATACAGCCACCACAAAGTGTGCAAGTGATAAGCAAATTGGCTAACATTTGTATATGGCCTCTCTTACCATTAGTAATGTAGTCTAGATTAAGTTTGACACAGTGGGTGGTCCTTGTTCGTTTCCATTCTATATGTCAGCGTGTCATTGACACCTTGTTTTGGGAGTGGTTTCAGGCACAGTGTTACCCAATTCAGATAATATGTCTTTTGAATTATTTCAGGTTCACCCCATCTCTTTTTAGTAATGGTTTCACATCTGTTTTTAAATGACTTGAATCTGTTTCAGGCAGACTTGAATGCAGAGCATAATGATGTCATCTTTTTTAATGCTGTATGGAGCTATTTTGTTGTTTAGAAATAGTGCTCTTTTGTTCCTGACATAAAGGTGAAGTGAGTTCAGTGAATTGATTTAGTTTGTGTTAATGTATGCCTTGTATCGTCCAGACATTGAATAGTCCTGTGTACACTTGTAAGTACGTGATCTAACACGTGTCCTTGGTCTAGACTACTACTAGGATGTAACCG
This sequence comes from Hucho hucho, assembly GCA_003317085.1. Classification (NCBI taxonomy): domain Eukaryota; kingdom Metazoa; phylum Chordata; class Actinopteri; order Salmoniformes; family Salmonidae; genus Hucho; species Hucho hucho. The sequence continues at coordinate 92,826 of QNTS01000455.1, forward strand.
CTGAACTATCCCGACACTTAAGCCCTGAAGCCTATTTCTGATATTTTCCACGTTGCCCATCTTTTGCAGGACCGGGATAGTTCAGGAGCCACCGTTCTCCACCTCGCCTCCCGGTTCAGCCATCACGAGATCACTGATTGGTTGCTGAAGAGCGGGGAGGCTGATGCCGGGGTGTCCACAGAGACTGGGGCCCTGCCTGTCCACTATGCTGCTGCCAAGGGAGACCTGCCCTCCCTCCGACTCCTGTTGAGACACATCCCAAAGTAAGAGCGCCAATGCTAATACTAAGCTAACCCACTTACCTAGCCATCATTTTTTTTCAAATCATTTCTGGGTAACAATGAAGTACCTTAGCATAATACATTTTCTTTAAAATGCACAAAAAGCTTTTTAGCAAAAAACTATTTCTCAAGGAACAATTTTGCTAGGACTGTCTTGGAGTGGTCTGAGTGGGAAGCAGAAAACTGAAAACCTAGATGTTATTGGCAGAGAGGTTTTTAACTAAATTAATTAATTAATTTTACCGAATGGTGATATCACCATGGAAAGCCAAAACTCCCACCGATGCAAATCTGCTGATTAGAAGGTCCTGTGTAGATTGTATTTTCAACCAGCAACTATTAGGAAATAAGACTTTAAAAATTGCATACTTGTACAGTGTTAGTTTATCAGCTGTTGTACAATATGATATAAAACACTGGAAAACTGAATTTTGACTGCACTGGGCCTTTAACCATTGTGCCGAGCTTTACTTCACAACCCAATACTCGTCCTTACCCTTGAACTTTAACTTTGTTATCCTATTGTTTACAATTTACCTACTCCTAACTCAAGCCTCTACTTTTCCATAAGGCTCTACTTAACCTAACACTACCTAGACCTAAAGTGCACACTAAGACATGCCAGCCATATTTTTCATTTTCTTGGTAGCCTACTGTGGGCCTTAGGCATTCTGCTGGAGCGTGTACTACTTCTTCTTTTAAAGAATAACCAGGCATCCTCTACTGACAGAATGAGGTCAATATCCTTCCAGGATACCCGGGCCAGGTCGATTAGAAAGGCCTGCTCGCTGAAGTGTTTTAGGGAGCGTTTGACAGTGATGAGGGGTGGTCATTTGACCGCAGACCCATTACGGACGCAGGCAATGAGACAGTGATCGCTGAGATCCTGTTTGAAGACAGCAGAGGTGTATTTGGAGGGCAGGTTGGTTAAGATATCTATGAGGGTCCCATGTTTACGGATTTGGGGCTGTACCTGGTAGGTTCCTTGATAATTTGTGTGAGATTGAGGGCATCAAGCTTAGATTGTAGGACGGCCGGGGTGTTAAGCATGTCCCAGTTTAGGTCACCTAACAGGTCACCTCTGAAGATAGATGGGGGGCAATCAATTCACATATGGTGTCCAGGGCACAGCTGGGGGCAGAGGGTGGTCTATAGCAAGCAGCAACAGTGAGAGACTTGTTTCTGGAAAGGTGTATTTTTAAAAGTAGAAGCTCAAATTGTTTGGGCACAGACCTGGATAGTAAGACAGAACTTTGCAGGTTATCTCTAAAGGATGGACATTTCAGGGTTTTTGGTGGTCTTCCTAAGCCAGGATTCAGACACGGGTAGGACACCCGTGTTCGCAGAGTGTGCTAAGGCAGTGAATAAAACAAACTTAGGGAGGAGGCTTCTAATGTTAATATGCATGAAACCAAGGCTTTTACGGTTACAGAAGTCAACAAATGAGAGTGCCTGTGGAATGATAGTGGAGCTAGGCACTGCAGGGCTTGGATTAACCTCTACATCACCAGAGGAACAGAGGAGTAGGATAAGGTTACGGCTAAAGGCTATAAGAACTGGTCGTCTAGTATGTTCAGAACAGAGAGTAAAAGGAGCAGGTTTCTGGGCACGGTAGAACAGTTTCAAGGCATAATGTACAGACAAAGGTATGGTAGGATGTGAATACAGTGGAGGTAAACCTATGCATTGAGTGAGGATGAGAGAGATATAGTCTCTAGAAACATAATTTAAACCAGGTGAGGTCACTGCATGTGTGGGAGGTGTGACTAAAGTGTTAACTAAGGCGTATTGAGCAGGGCTAGAGGCTCTACAGTGAAATAAGGCAATAATTTCTAACCAAAACAGCAATGGACAAGGCATATTGACATTAGGGAGAGGCATGCGGAGCCGAGTGATCATAGGGGTCCAGTGAGTGGCTCGGCGGGCCAGAGACACGGCGATTCAGGCAGCTAGCGGGCCGGGGCTAGCATGCCAGCAGAAGGGCCTTAGAGGGACGTCGTGACGGAAGAGGTCTGTTGTAGCCCCCTCGTGCTGTTACGTCGTCGGACCGGTCGTCGTTCCCGCTTCCACTTGCCTCTTCCATTTTTGCGGTAATGCTGTAATTAGTTGGCTGTCATTTTGGGTAGGGCACACATTTCCATTTATTTGTGTTAGCTGCATGTGTCAGCTCCACCAGTCCTATTTATGATATAATTTACAAAGATTTGTTGTATTATTTGTTCTGTCTTTTCTGGTGGATTAAACTGAAAATGCAACCAACTTTCTATGGATTGTTTAAAAAAATGACACTATTTTGGAGATTTCGTTTTCAAATAACCAAAAGTAAGCAGTTGTAATCTAAATACAGGAAAAAAGGCCATTCTTGAACATGGGGTAGACATTCTTACTAATTTGCTAGGGAACCAGTTTGGATTTAAGTATAACTTTTGTATGACTGATGCCTTTAGTGAGAGGTCTAATGCTTTAATAGTTAATCATTTCTGTCCTCCGAATTCATATGAATTATATAAATAGGCCCTTTTAATTTTGTCTGGCTTGCCATTCCAAATCAAATTGAATATTTTTTGCTCATATAATTTAAAAAACAAGTCGCAAGGCCATAAGCAAATGGGTAAACTGTGATATGACTAAAGAGTTAATCAGGGTGATTTTTCCACAAATTGACAGGTATTTTCCTTCCTTTCGTTTTTAATTCTATGTGCTAAGCATTTAGCTCGAATTTTTGCATCACAACACTGAAGTGTTGAAGGATCCACTTGGATCCTGTTTCAGTAATAATGAAATCAGACCCTCTTGAGTGTCTGATAATCTACCATTTATATAGGAGTGGTGCTAGTAACGGTCCTCTGAGTAAAAAAATGTTTGGTATACAGTGCCTTGCAAAAGTATTCATCCCCCTTGGCATTTTTCCTATTTTGTTGCATTACAACCAGTCATTTCATGTAATGGACATACAAAAAAAATTACTTGTTTAAAATTTTAAAAATAATTACAAAACGGAAAAGTGGTGCGTGCATATGTATTCACCCCCTTTGCTATGAAGCCCCTAAATAAGATCTGGTGCAACCAATTACCTTCAGAAATGCGTGGAACAGATGTGGGTGGGGCTATGTAAGGGTTAAAAAAAAATTTAACTCACAAAAGCTCTGACGAAGGCCGTGAGGCCGATACGTAGAGCTTATTAAAGATCAGTGATACTATCAAGCGCAGTGTGCGGTTTCCTTTTTCCCCTCATCTTGTCCAATACCATGCACCTGCAAAAGGATTGCTCAGATGTGCGAGTGCCTTTTGAATTAATCTACAGATGAAAGGGGAAACAGTTCGTTTTTTATTTGTTTTCTTTGATTAATCTCTCCTCGTTCATTCTTCTGTGGATATTATATATGGCGGGTGGCAACTAACTTTGAAAGATGAATGCACCTTAACTTCTTACGGAGTGGTGGGGCGCTAGTGTCCAACGAAGACAATCCATGGTTCTTTTGTTAGAAAAAGTAATGTATTATATCCATAAATCTCCGTTTGGTTGGCGCGTTATAATGAGAAAATAGAGCATCGACTCCTCCATTGAAACGTGAAGAGAACTCGTTCAACTTATACCTATAAACTTGTCCAAGAACAATCAAACATAATTGTAAATGTATCCTTAGGAACACTTTTATGTGTAAATAGTATAATATTTCAACCGGAATATAAACTGGGCGATAAGAAAGGAAAAAACCAAAGAGCGTGCCAGCCGTGAACGCGCATTTACTTGTATTGACATCTGCGTGGACACTTCCTTATTCGTCTTCTTCTCTGCTCTAAAAGCATCTAATAAGAATCAGAACACTTTCTCGAGACTGTTGACATCCAGAGGAAGCGATAGGTACTGCATTCATATGCCCTTATATGGGCATTTTCATAAGGGAGGGGTTCTAAATGAGGCAATGTGTCTGTCGTAACCACTTTTTCCAGGACAGAAATTCCTCGGGTTTTCGTACTAAATATGTGCATATCCTATTTTCTGGGCCTGAATGGGAGGCATTTTACTTTTGGCACGCCTTCTTTGAAAGTTGCGAGCTTACACTGTGTCACGTCTTCATTGCTCCAGACCACCGCAAGGGGGAGTTAGAGCACTCATTATGCATTTGGGTCCCAAGGTTTTTATATGACCAATCATATCGAGTGGTTCCAATGACGAATTTGACTCGAGCCACACATCCCTGGTGACTTTCTTCAGCAAAGATGGTTGACACAACATTATGGTGGAAGCTAATTTAAGTAATTATAACGTCATAACGAGTCAAGCTAAAAATGTACAATTGAGATGAATATGTTACTTAATTTAGAGATAAATGATATGTTAAAATTTGCATATTTTTTTGTCATAGTTAATTTACGAAAATCGCTATTTAGCAAGTTTTTTTTCAGTCATATCCAATACTTGGTGTATCAAACTCCATTATTTGAATGATGCTGTGTCTGCATGTACAGTTGAAGTCGGATGTTTACAGACACTTAGGTTGGAGTCATTAAAACAAATTTTTCAACCACTCCACAAATTTCTTGTTAACAAACTATAGTTTTGGCAAGTCAGTTAGGACATCTACTTTGTGCATGACACAAGTAATTTTTCTAACAATTGTTTACAGAGAGATTATGTCACTTATAATTGACTGTATCACAATTCCAGTGGGTCAGAAGTTTACATACACTAAGTTGACTGTGCCTTTAAACAGCTTGGAAAATTCCAGAAAATGATGTCATGGCTTTAGACCCTTCTGATAGGCTAATTGACATAATTTCAGTCAATTGGAGGTGTACCTGTGGATGTATTTCAAGGCCTACCTTCAAACTCAGTGCCTCTTTGCTTGACATCATGGGAAAATCTAAAGAAATCAGCCAAGACCTCAGAAAAAGAATTGTAGACCTCCACAAGTCTGGTTCATCCTTGGGAGCAATTTCCAAACGCCTGAAGGTTCCATGTTCATCTGTACAAATAGTACACAAGTATAAACACCCTGAGACAACGCAGCCGTCATACCGCTCAGGAAGGAGATGCGTTTTGTCTTCTAGAGATTAACGTACTTTGGTGTGAAAGTGCAAATCAATCCCAGAACAACAGCAAAGGACCTTCTGAAGAAGTTGGAGGAAACCGGTACTAAAGTATCTATATCCACAGTAAAATGAGTCGACATAACCTGAAAGGCCGCTCAGCAAGGAAGAAGCCACTGCTCCAAAACCGCCATAAAAAAGCCAGATTACGGGTTGCAACTGCACATGGGGACAAAGATCATACTTATTGGAGAAATGTCCTCTGGTCTGATGGAACAAAAATAGAACTGTTTGGCCATATTGACCATCATTATGTTTGGAGGAAAAAGGGGGAGGCTTGCAAGCTGAAGAACACCGTGAAGCACGGGTGTGGCAGCATCATGTTGTGTGGGTGCTTTGCTGCAGGAGGGACTGGTGCACTTCACAAAATAGATGGCATCATGAGGCAGAAACATTATGTGGATATATTGAAGCAACATCTCAAGACATCAGTCAGGGAGTTAAAGCTTGGTCGCAAATGGGTCTTCCAAATGGACAATGACCCCAAGCATATGTAACAGGTGTGAAATGGCTAGTTAGCTAGCGGGGTGCGCGCTAACAGCATTTCAATCGGTGACGTCACTCGCTCTGAAACCTTGAAGTAGTTGTACCTGCAAGGGCCGCGGCTTTTGTGGAGCGATGGGTAACGATGCTTTGAGGGTGGCTGTTGTCTATGTGTGCAGAGGGTCACTGGTTCGAGCCCAGGTAGGGGTTACACATACTTCCAAAGTTGTGGCAAAAATGGCTTAAGGACAACAAAGTCAAGGTATTGGAGTGGCCATCACAAAGCCCTGACCTCAATCCTATAGAACATTTGTGGGCAGAACTGAAAAAGCATGTGCGAGCAAGGAGGCCTACAAACCTGACTCAGTTACACCTGCTCTGTCAGGAGGAATGGGCCAAAATTCACCCAACTTATTGTGGGAAGCTTGTGGAAGGTTACCCGAAACGTTTGACCCAAGTTAAACAATTCAAAGGCAATTCTACCAAATACTAATTGAGTGTATGTAAACTTCTGACCCACTGGGAATGTGATGAAAGAAATAAAAGCTGAAATAAATCATTCTCTCTACTATTATTCTGACATTTCACATTCTTAAAATAAAGTGGTGATCCTAACTGACCTAAGACAGGGAATTTTTACTAGGATTAAATGTCAAGAATGGTGTAAAACTGAGTTTAAATGTATTTAAGGTGTATGTAAACTTACGACTTCAACTGTATGTATTACAATTATACACTTCAACAGTGTTTACCACTCCTGCTCCTGGGACATCAATGATTACACATTGTAACTATGCAATAGACTAGAAACAACATGATTTAAGTAAAGGCTGAGTTGTGCCTCCTTTAAACAGTCTTTTTATATTGTACATGCTTTAAGCTGAATACAAATGATACAAATGAGCGCCACCCTTTCTAGGCAACAGTACTTTCCCACAGCGGCTTATCCCTTTTCTGCAACATAAGTCCATCTGGACAGCTCCTAGCCGTTCCTCCCTTCCCGAGGACAGGGAGGCCTTTCTTATCTAGTTGTTCTCACAAGAAGTCTTTTGTTCTCTCAAATACACCATGTCCTAGTCCCTAAAAAGTTCTAGGCACACACATGATTGGATTCTTTTGTTTCTCCTCTAACCACATTGCATACATTTTCAGAATGGAATATTCTTAGTAATTACTTAACCTCTCAGGGATCATTGGGGCGCTAGCGACCCACTCCCGACACCACCAGGTAAAATGTAAAGCGCCAAATTCAAAATCCCAAAGTTGAATTATTAAAAATCCACCAATATACAAGTGTTTCATACTCATCAAAAGCTCTGTTTCTTGGCAATATCACAGCGTTGTCAGATTTCAAAAAGGCTTTACGGCGAAAGCACTACATTTGATTGTTTGAGGACAGCACCTCACATACTTTTCACATAGCCATGAATTCATTAGCCAGCGTGGCACACACATAACACATTTCACAGCAAAAACAAATCAATTACCTGTTGAAGAACTTCTGCTGAGGTCATCCTAAGTGTCCAACGAAGACAATCCATGGTTCTTTTGTTAGAAAAAGTCATGTATTATATCCATAAATCTCCATTTGGTTCACGCGTCATAGTCAGAAACGACAGCCTCCACTAGTCCATTGAAACGTGGCGCGAACTCGTTCATCTTATACCTATAAACTTGTCCAAGAACAATCAAACATCATTTTAAATGTATCCTTAGGAACACTTTTACGTATATTTACTATAATAAATCAACCGGAATATAAACTGAGCTCTACAGACCGAGGGAAACACAGTGCGCGCTTGGCGAGAGCGCGTGCCCAGTCCTACAGAGTTCCAAAGAGGCACTTCCTGATTCTCTCTTCTTCTCTGTTCTAACTCATCTGAACAGCATGAAACCACTTTCTAGAGACAAAGGACATCCAGAGGAAGCGATAGGTACTGCATTCATATGCCCTTTTATGGGCATTTTCATGAGGGAGGGGTTCCAAATGAGGCACTCTGTGAAAACCACTTTCTCCAGGACAGAAATTCCTCGGGGTTTTGCCTGCCATATCCGTTCTGTTTTACTCACAGACAAATGGTTAACAGTTTTACAAAATTCAGAGTGTTTCCTATCCAATGGTACCAAATATGTGCATATCCTATTTTCTGGGCCTGAATGGGAGGCATTTTACTTTGGGCACGCCAGGCTCTCCAAAACGGTCAAGTTGTGCAGTGATCCCTAAGAAGTTAA
>QNTS01000455.1:113250-234014 GCA_003317085.1 Hucho hucho
CCTCCATCAGGTCCTAATGGCCTGGTACTCAGGGCTCTACGGTCCTTCGATCAGGTCCTAATGGCCTGGTACTCAGGGGTCTATTGTTCCTCCATCAGGTCCTAATGGCCTGGTACTCAGGGCTCTACTGTCCTTCCATCAGGTCCTAATGGCCTGGTACTCAGGGCTCTATTGTTCCTCTATCAGGTCCTAATGGCCTGGTACTCAGGGCTCTATTGTTCCTCTAACCACTGACATCATTGCAAATGCAATAGAAAATAACATCAAACACATCATCAAAACAGTATCATGGTTATAAAACTCACCTCACAGTGATGATCAATTTGAAGAATTCAACAACAGGTTGAAACTGAGTGGAAAACGTGGATGTTGTTTCAGGTGATGATTCATTAAAAATTATATTTGCATATTTGAGCTTATGCATATGCACATGCCTATATATGAGCTCAAGCCTGAAAAAAAAATTAAAAGCTGAATTATAATATTTATTGTGCTGTTTTACAATACATAGCTTATGCATGGCAGAAAAACATAAAAAAATATATATTTTAAGATATCTTTGGTATATAATTGGTCTAGCCTATATTCCAAAATTAAACACATTTTAGTAATCAGCTTTCAGTGTGGATTGTATTATTATGCATCCTGGATGGACTGGTTACCTTATGCTATGCTCCAAACGTTCTATCCATGAGTCTGGGATAGAACGTATAGGCCTAGGCAATGCTGTTGGTTCATTGATTGTGCAGGGCGGCTTACAGAGTTAGCCTACCGTTATAGTGAATGTGATTTTAAATAGCCTAGTAAATATTATTATATTTTCATAATTTATAGGCTGACACATTTACCTTTTAGCTACATCATATCTCACGACCATGAGTTTGGGAGGAATATCACCTGTCACGTAGCGAGAGGCTGCATGCTCCTCAAACAGTGGTTGATGCATGGAGTGAAACAACCGAAGTAGACTATCCAACATGATTGAAAAATGAATTGGAAGGAAAGCGGCCTCCATTCGCTATTGACTGCATACAGATGACATATCTTTTTGCCCCTGTTCCTGCCCATTTGATAATCAAAACAAATTTTATATATTAGTAAAGACAACATTTAAATTGAGAATAGTCTGATGGGTGAAAATATGATCACTGGATGAAAGAACATGTGCAGCCTGAGGGAAGCTTTTTTTGCAACATTCTCAAATCATCAATAGCCTATAGTTGCATCATGCAGCCCATATATGTTCTGATTTCTAAGGCATTTTAAGGTTTGTATCATTCACAACTAAAGTTGCCTTATAGGTCCTAAATGCTAGATTTAGTTGTTTTAAATGATCACTTTTACACTCAACAAAGCCACTTCATATGTGCACTCGCTCCAGAATGGGAAAATGTCCTTTTCCATTTTATTCAGTTCAATTATATTCTTCTTACTATAAAATAATGGCATAGGACTGGTTGCATATCTTGTCTGCTAATTGAACAAGCCTACAGCCTATGGCCCATAGCCAGGTAACATACAGTAGGCCTGCTCATATTCTGTTCTTCTGAAATACATTTTCATGTCATGTTTCTTTAGACCTGCCTAAAATAAATAATGGGTTTATTGTAATGGTGTATATGAAATACATTTTTTTATTTTTAAGTATAAAAAAATCTATGTAGATGTTACAAAGGCACATCAGCGGCTTGTATGTGGCTTGTATTTGGCTTGTATGAGTGCAGGCCTGGAGATGCTAAACATGTTTGTTAATTAACGTGAGACCGGCTGTTTTTTGCATGACAATTGCCAGCTGACAGAATGTCATGACCACCACAGACCTACGTGTACATTAGTATCCTTTTAACCATAAAGGGCATACAGTGCCTTCGGAAAGTTTTCAGACCCCTTGACTTTTTCCATATTTTGTTACATTACAGCCTTATTCTAAAATGTATTAAATTGTTTTTCCCCCCTGAATCTACACACAATACCCCATAATGACAAAGCAAAAAGTTTTTTTTTTTTTATTGTTGCTAATTAAAAGATTAATAAAATAAAACTGATCACATTTACATCAGACTCTTTCCTCATTACTTTGTTGAAGCACATTTGGCAGCAATTACAGCCTCGAGTCTTCTTGGGTATGATGCTACAAGCTTGGCATACCTGTGTTTGGGGAGTTCCTTAAATTCTTCTCTGCAGATCTTCTCAAGCTCTGTCAGGTTGGATGGGGAGCGTTGCTGCACAGCTATTTTCAGGTCTCACCAGAGATGTTCGATCGGGTTCAAGTCTGGGCTCTGGCTGGGCTACTCAAGGACATTCAGAGACTTGTCCCGAAGCCACTCAAGTGTTGTCTTGGCTGTGTGCTTAGGGTCGTTGTCCTGTTGGAAGGTGAACCTTCGCCCCAGTCTGAGGTCCTGAGCGCTCTGGAGCAGGTTTTCATCAAGGAAATCTGTACTTTGCTCTGTTCATCTTTGCCTCTATCTTGACTAGTCTCCCAGTCCTTGCTGCTGAAAAAGATCCCCACAGCATGATGCTGCCACCACCATGCTTCATGGTAGGGAGAGTGCCAGGTTTCCTCCAGACGTGACGCTTGGCATTCAGGCCAAAGAGTTCAATCTTGGTTTCATCGAATCTTGTTTCTCATGGTCAAACTCCAAGCGGGCTGTCATGTGGTTTTCTACTGAGGAGTGCCTTTCGTCTGGCCACACTACCATAAAGGCCTGATTGGTGGAGTGCTGCAGAGATGGTTGTCCTTCAGGAAGGTTCTCCCATCTCCACAGAGGAACTCTAGATCTGTGACCAAGTCCCTTCTCCCCCGATTGCTCAGTTTGGTCAGGCGGCCAGCTCTAGGAAGAGTCTTGGTGGTTCCAATCTTCTTCCATTTAATAATGATGAAGGCCACTGTGTTCTTCGGGACCTTCAATACAGCAGAAATGTTTTGGTACCTTTCCACAGATTTGTGACTCGACACAATCCTGTTTCGGAGCTCTACGGACAATTCCTTCGACCTTGGTTTGGTTTTTGCTCTGACATGCACTGTCAACTGTGGGACCTTTATATATACAGGTGTGTGCCTTTCCAAATCATGTCCAATCAATTCAATTTACCACAGGTGGACTACAATCAAGGTGTAGAAACATCTCAAGGATGATCAATGGAAACAGGATGCACCTGAGCTCAATTTCGAGTCTCGTAGCAAATGGTCTGCGTACTTATGTAAATAAGGTATTTCTGTTTTTTTTATATACATTTGCAAAAATGTATACAAACATGTTTTTGCTTTGTCATTATGGGGTGTTGTGTGTAGATTGATGAGAAATATTTAATAATTTTTAGAATAAGGCTGTATCATAACAAAATGTGGAAAAAGTCGAGGGGTCTGAATACTTTCCGAATGGTCACCAACCTTTTGTTAGTCGAGATCACTTTGAGTCAAAATAAAAGCTTGGTTTTGAAATCTTAAAGTAGCCTGCTCTACAGTCAGTATCAACTTTGATGTGGTCTCGTGGAAGCTGCTGTAGACAAGGCGATCTAAGTTATCCGATTGGCCAGTGTTATGCCTACAGGTGCGCCTGATTTAGCTCTCTGGGCCCTCCGGGTAGGTGGAGTTTTTCTTCAGACAAATAGAATTGTTCAAAATGGGAACACTTTGCCTACTTGGCATGCAGGGCAGCTGAATCAAGTGCACCTATCGCTTCATTTGCGAATAGGCTACTAATAATGGATACAAAATAGATATAATAGCCAGCCTGATTGGCTGGGCCGCAGACCCTCTTGTACCTTTCATTTTAAACTGTTGCACCAAAACAGTTAGTTATGTGTCATTCACAGAAATGCCATAATGTGTGGCTGTATCGCTATCATTTGACCAAATGATTCTGATTGGAGCAGGCAGGCAGCTGCTGCTGCCTTCTTCATTATCCTGAATGAATCGTTCTGAAAACGACTGAGCTCCATAAGTTGTCTGTCCAATATCTCGCTCCGTAATGCCTGTAAATCTGAGTTGCTCCTAACAGGCTGCTGTCCCCACTGTAGATGTAACATGCAAGTCCCTAAACCTTGCTGTCACTTTTCTGTTTTGGGAACTGGTAGCTAACATCCCAGTTGTGGATTTCACTTTTTACCATCAAATCATCTGTAAACTTAATGATTTTATCAAAATCACCTTCAGAATTGTCTCTGAATGTACTCAAATTGTCTTTTTAAAGCCCTCAGTTAGTCAGATTCAATCAGTTTGATATAGAGGAGGACTGGAAGTCCTTCGTAGTGAAATCACTGATATCAAATAACTTTGCAAACGCTCCAACATCCTCTTCTTTTTTTAGCACATTTTTCTTTTTTTAATGTTTTAATTGGGGATGGGGGGTTACAGGCACAATATATTTTCTGTTCATTATTTCACACATTGTACCTATGGGCTGCAACTCCAAATTATATATATTTTTTACATTACATAAGCTACAGAACTACAAATGATGTATCATATTTTACAAACAAGAAAAAAGAAGTGGGCCTCCACCCCCATCCTCCCATCCCATTCCTCCAGCCCCACCCCCAATGTTTTCCACCACCCCTTATTTAGAGTTGCTTGTCAGTCACTCCCCCCTCCTCCCCCAGAAGACCAAATAAAACCCAATTCTGGATCATCATGCTATAAACATACAGAATATTAGGAGAACATTCCAAGGATATTTCAGACACTCTTAAAAAAGATATGTTGTGATCAAAAGCATTATTTGAATGTTTTGTGGGATGTTAGCTTGAACCATAATTTAATGGGAATGTACGATAATGTTCTTCGATTGTCCCCGGGTTTGCTGGTCTCTTATCAATACACATAACTGGTTGTTAGGCCTATACTGGATCTTAATTTGACCACCCTGTTGCAGTAGACATGTTCCTGCGTTGTATTATAGTGTATTCAAGGTGACTCACACTTTTAACAAAACATTTTATCAACCCATACAAAAATGTCCATTATAACCCACATAGTAATTCACATTTCTTGTTGCTGCAGGATTATTTTCCTGCTGTGAGAAACTGGTCAAATTAAGATCCTATACCTGGGTAGGCATCTCTCCATTAATGTTAGCGAAACGCTCCAGTAATGTTTCCAAATAACTAATTTAATTAAATCCAGACATGATTACTGAAGAATGTATAGGGAACATTATTGTAATAATCGTGTCATAACGTCACACTATAACTGTGAGAGCGTTGTGGGAATATTCCCTGCTTGTTGTTATGGGTGTTTTTAATGACATCCTAATGTTTTCTCAGAACCATTTCTATTGCTCTCACATTTTGTTGCGGCAGTATGTTCTAAAAACATTACTGATACATTGGGTTATTATATTACCTGGAAACCTTCTGAGAATGTTAAGGATATGTTATGTGGTGGTTGTTACAAAACTTTTAGGGTAAGTTGAGAGGACATTTACAAGGATTTAATTTAAAACATTTCTTGATAAAACAAACAAAAAAAACTATCCTAATGTTAGATAATATCCTGAATAGAACTTAATGGGAATTGTAGGTTATGTTGATTTGAATTTTTTGGACAATGTGTAAAATCCATACGTAAGGGCACTCCAGCTGGTGACGCCTCCACATACAATTTTCATCAAGGATAACACAATAGAGCTTAACAGCCTATTTCCATTGTGGTCCTTTTGAAGAGGGAAAGGGGAAGGGAGAATACAACAAGGTTAGGCGGCGATTGTAATGACAACAGACAATGACAGACACAATTTTTATTTGTTTCACAGCATCCGATAATTAATAAAATGCACAGCTACATCTTCCCTGTCTCACATACCCTTAATATATAGACAATCAATCCCTAATATATATATATATATATATATATATATATATATATATATATAACACACAGTTGAAGTCGGAAGTTTACATACGGTGAGGGAAAAAAGTATTTGATCCCCTGCTGATTTTGTACGTTTGCCCACTGAAAAAGAAATGATCAGTCTATAATTTTAATGGTAGGTTTATTTGAACAGTGAGAGACAGAATAACAACAAAAAAATCCAGAAAAACGCATGTGAAAAATGTTATAAATGGAATTGCATTTTAATGAAGGAAATAAGTATTTAACCCCTCTGCAAAACATGACTTAGTACTTGGTGGCAAAACCCTTGTTGGCAATCAGAGGTCAGACGTTTCTTGTAGTTGGCCACCAGGTTTGCACACATCTCAGGAGGGATTTTGTCCCACTCCTCTTTGCAGATCTTCTCCAAGTCATTAAGGTTTCGAGGCTGACGTTTGGCAACTCGAACCTTCAGCTCCCTCCACAGATTTTCTATGGGATTAAGGTCTGGAGACTGGCTAGGCCACTCCAGGACCTTAATGTGCTTCTTCTTGAGCCACTCCTTTGTTGCCTTGGCCGTGTGTTTTGGGTCNGGCATGTATATGTGCTTTCTTGAGCAGGGGGACCTTGCGGGCGCTGCAGGATTTCAGTCCTTCACGCCGTAGTGTGTTACCAATTGTTTTCTTGGTGACTATGGTCCCAGCTGCCTTGAGATCATTGACAAGATCCTCCCGTGTAGTTCTGGGCTGATTCCTCACCGTTCTCATGATCATTGCAACTCCACGAGGTGAGATCTTGCATGGAGCCCCAGGCCGAGGGAGATTGACAGTTCTTTTGTGTTTCTTCCATTTGCGAATAATCGCACCAACTGTTGTCACCTTCTCACCAAGTTGCTTGGCGATGGTCTTGTAGCCCATTGCAGCCTTGTGTAGATCTACAATCTTGTCCCTGACATCCTTGGAGAGCTCTTTGGTCTTGGCCATGGTGGAGAGTTTGGAATCTGATTGATTGATTGCTTCTGTGGACAGGTGTCTTTTATACAGGTAACAAACTGAGATTAGGAGCACTCCCTTTAAGAGTGTTCTCCTAATCTAAGCTCGTTACCTGTATAGAAGACACCTGGGAGCCAGAAATCTTTCTGATTGAGAGGGGGTCAAATACTTATTTCCCTCATTAAAATGCAAATCAATTTATAAAAATGTTCACATGCGTTTTTCTGGATTTTCTTTTTGTTATTCTGTCTCTCACTGTTCAAATACACCTACCATTAAAATTATAGACTGATCATTTCTTTGTCAGTGGGCAAACGTACAAAATCAGCAGGGGATCAAATACTTTTTTCCCTCACTGTACATACACAACAATAACAAATTAGATTTACATAATGCCTTTCCATCGAAGTGCTTTTTGCGCTTTACGGTCTATAGAGCATCACCCATCCACTACCAATGGAGAGCACTAAAATTGTTGATAGAGAATGCTTAATGTTAGGATTAGGGTTAGGTTTAATGGATACCAATTTGTTGTTGGGAAGTTGAACATCTATAATCTAAGGGGAGCCAACTAACAAAGTGTTACTGAACCAAATGGCAGCTGGCGCTACATACTGTTCAACCTCTACTATTGTCCGTTGCAGATGAGCTTCACAGAGATCAGCCTGTCAGACCAGGACGGTGACGGTGCCACGGCCATGCACTTCGCCGCCAGCCGCGGCCATGCCAAGGTGCTCAGCTGGCTGCTACTGCACGGTGGCGAGATCATCACCGATAGCTGGGGCGGAACGCCGCTACACGACGCCGCCGAGAACGGGGAGCTGGAGGTGTGTTTGTGTGTGTGGGGGGGGGGTTGCCAGTTTATGTCCGTACATAGGGAGGGATCTGTAGGAGAACACATGACAATTGTTCAGTGGGTTTAGACACCGTATAGGGCTGTGTGTGAGGCTAGTCAAGACCGCAAGGGGGATGGGAAATACGAACAGGTAACGTCTTACAAATCCAGAAATAGCCAAGGGGGCACATTACACCATGCATTTGAGTAATAGCGGAAAGTTGATATTGTCTCCCTTCCTAAGGTTTCATTTTTTTAATGAGCTGACATTCGTCTGTGTTGCTGTCTTTGTCACTGTCTCTCTCTTCCTCTATCTGTCTCTTTTGCAGTCCTTTCTGACTCTCTCCTTCTCCCCCTCTCTCTCCATCTCTCTCTCGTTGATGATGTTAGTATGTTTGCCTACTGTTTTTATGTTTTCTCTATGTTTGCTATGAGTATGAGCCGCATGCCTGTATTTGTATTCTATTTCTATTTATTAAGGATCCCCATTAGCTGCTGCCAAGGCAGCAGTTACTCTTCATGGGGTCCAGCAACATCAAGGCAGTTATATACAATTTAAAATTTGACATTACATTTCAAAACACTTTTTACAACACATTATGTGTGTGCCCTCAGGCCACTACTCTGCTACCACATATCTAAAAATCCATGTGTACATGTGGACATGTGTGTAGATGCATGGCTTATCATGTGTATGTGTAAGCTTGTGTGTGTGTGTGTGTGTGTGTGTGTCTCTTCAGTCCCTGCTATTCTATATGGTGTATACTGCTTGCATCAGTTACCTGATATGGAATAGAGTTCCATGTAAACATGGCTCTACGTAATACTGTGCGCCTGTCAATACTTTGCCCCTTGATAACCAGCACACTTCTGTATGTTGTAAAAGAGTTACATCGTCGCTGCCCATATCATTGCATAGTGCAGAAAATGCACGAGAGTTCAAGGGCCTTGCTTTCACAAAGTTAACCATTTTCACTGTAGTGTCCAAAACGTCTTTCAAGCTGTCAGGCATTCCCTTGGCAGCAAAAGCCACTCGGTGGATGCTGCAGTGTACCCAAGTGGATTCGGGAGCAACTGCTTGGATGCGCGTTACCACTCCACTATGTCTCCCTGTCATGGCTTTTGCGCAATCAGTACAGATACAAACACATCTTGACCACGAAAGTCCATTTGATGTCACAAAGTTGTCCAGTACTTTACAAATATCCTCTCCTGCTGTCCTGGTTTCCAGAAGAGGATGTCTTCCTTAATTGACCCCCCATAAACGTAACGGACATATACCAGTAGCTGTGCCAGGCTAGCCACGTCCGTTGACTCAACTACCTGTAACGCATAGAATTCACTGGCTTGTATGCAAAGCAGTAATTGTTTCAAAACATCTGCCATGTCACTAATGCGTTGTGAAACAGTGTTGTTTGACGAGGGCATTGTCTGTATAGTTTTTTGGGCCTTTTCCCCCAGCGTTGTCCCAGCCATATCTGTGGCAGCAGGAAGAATTAAGTCCTCCACAATAGTATGGCTCTTGTCTGTCCTAGCCACTCGGTAGCTTACCATATAAGACGCTTCTAGCCCCTTCTTATTAATGGTATCTGTTGCTTTTATACACGTCTTACTACTTGAAAGTCGTCTTAATTATCTCTCAAAAAACTCCTGTGGCTTATTTTTCAAATTGGCATGTTTTGTTTCTAAATATCTGTGCAAGAGTGAAAGGTTTCATCGAGTTGTGAGATAGTACTTTTGCACATATAACACACTGGCTGAGGAAAGGCACTACTCCCAATATAAGTGAACCCCAAATCAATGTAGTTATCATCATATGTGCGCCTCTTCGATGGTCCAACGTCCCTGTCTGTTGTTCAGTGCTTTCCTGGGTAAGGGGGCAGTAGCTCTTTGGCTGCATTAGATTCACAACTGTCAGTGTCCATGCTAGCTGGGCTAACAACAAATGTAGAATTACTGATGCTAGCATTGAATGCGCTTGTGGAAGCAGAACAACTTGTGTCATTGACAGGTGCAGGTGTAGTACTGCTGGTAGTATTAGTACTACTAGTAGAGCTGGTATGTGTCTCTATGAACGAGGGCCTTACTTTTTTTAACCATTCATCAATTTTCGAGCAAACGGAATATGCAGCAGCTACGTTTGGCTACATACGGACCGTTAGTGGAATTCCCCCGAGAGAGTAACGGTTAATGTGATTGGATGTTAATTATTTGACCAGGCTACCTGTATTTGACATTGTTGTTATTTCTCTGAACACTAGATGGTTTCATTTTATTTTTGGCAGTGAAACGAGGCTACTCAGGCGAGAAAAAAACCTCACCCAAATGTATAGCCTTGTTGGAAAATATAAATGGACTGTTTAAAAATGTGAAAAAAACAAAAAATATATATTTTTTTGGAATACCCCCGACGGCATTGCACGTATCCCAGTTTGGGAATACCTGCGTTAAGAGATAAAGCAGATTGCGTTCTTCATTTCACCTGTCACAGACCGGATCCTTGTGAGTCACTCACTGTTGCAGCACTCCAGGAGATCTAGTTACAGTATGGAATTCACAACTAAAGGTTTGCCAGCTTGATATCTTAGTTAACTGTCTAAAATGTGCTAAATGCTCTGCAGTTGTGCATTTGGTTTGCAAATTTAGTAGCTAGTTATCTAGCTAAGTGGTTAGCTTCTTGAAAAATCAAGCTTCTGACAGCAGAGAATCCCCTCCTGGATCAAGAACCTTGCTGTCAAACATTTATTTTGTGTGAGTAGCATTTTATTTTGTTACTTGTATAACTTTATGAGCTGGGATGTCTGTCCTGCAAGTAGTTTGTCAGAGACTGTATAAAATGTTTGCAATGTGCTTGTTAGCATTTAGCTAGCATTCAGTGTGGGATTTTACATGTACTTGTTAGCATTGCTAATCTTCGGATTCAGAGGGTCAGTGGGGTTTGAAAATAATGGCCCTTGTGTTCAGTGCCGGTATTACCGAATATCCCTGGTTAGCAAAATGTCGGAATGAAGGTTTGACAATCTGGATAACGGCCAAACCTACCGATGACATTTGGCTTACTCTTAAAAAGAACGGACAATAATTTTTTTCTCTCTCTCTCTCTCTCCCTCCCCTCTCTCTTTCTCTCTCCCAGTGCTGTCAGATCCTGGTGGTGAATGGGGTGGACCTGGGCATACGGGACCAGGACGGCTTCTCGTCGGCCGACCTGGCAGAATACAACGGGCACGTCCAGTGTGCCAAGTACCTGTGCACTGTTGAGAACATGGTGAGACACAGGATGCATTCGATAGGACACACTGTAGTGAAATTGTTTCAACGGAAAATGAAATGTAGTCCGTTTTCTTCCACTGGTGCCTAATGAATACAACCCAAGTGAAATTCGTAGGTAGACATCATTCAGGGGGATATCTAGATGAGAGGAAGATTAAGTATATTCCAGCCAGGGCACTAAATTCACTGGTAGCACTGTTGCCCCAAACTTCAAAAAGTAAGGATAACCAGTCAAAATGTAGAAATCTATATATTTTTTTTCTCAAATGACTGTCCTATCATTCTTAATTGTCATTAGCTGTTACCTTGATGATGTAGAACTCACTAGAGTGGGAAAGACATTTTTGTATTTTTTTTTTTACAATTTTTTAAATAATTGTATTCAAAAGTGCAACATCAAACAATTTTATATAGGTTAATTAAACAACCTTTTGTATTTAAAAGTACAACTGCAAACTGTTTGCGCAGGACACCTAATTTCCATATGTTGGGTTGATTTGTAATCCATAATTTTTCTGCCTGTGTAACATGGGTCTGAATTTGGTGAAAGCCATCTCTTCTTTGGCAATGCAGTAAGCAGTGTTAGCTCTGCCTGTTGACCGGCTTGGGCTGCCACCTGTTCCCTGTCAAATACGGCTGCCTGGTAGTAGACGTAGTGATGTTGTTCCTTCCCCCAATGCACTTGTCCCGGAACTTGATGTGCTTTTGGCTTAAGTTATGTTTTAGCAATGACTTGTGTTTTAGGTTGCTGGACCCAGTAGCAAAATAAGTTTTCCGTGCTGCTTTTACGCCACACTTACGACAGTACTCGCAGAACTTTGTGTTCTTAGTTTTATCCCTCCTTAGCCACTTGAATTTGCGAAGTCACCCCCCTCGAAACATGTAGATCTTTGAATTATTCTGAGGTGGATCGGTAGCAGCATATCCGACATTGTCCATCTTCTGGTTGTGGTTGATCATTTCATAATTTGTTTTTTGCTAAAGAACGCTTCAATTCCAACACATTTCGTTGTTGTTCTTCCTAGCTAGCTAGCTTGCTAGCTAATGCCATTACTTAGCTGACAGAAAGGGGCGGCACAATTCTGAGGGAAAGTTTGCGCGAAAAGGGATTGGTTGTGTGCCTGGCATGTAATTGATTTAATTAGTTACATTTAAACATTTGTAACATTGGTTACATTGGTTATGATTTGTACACAATGTATCAGCCTGTCTTGTTTGAGCAGTGAAGAGAAGAGTGTTGCGGTGTAATATTGTTAAGCAATGATAAAAATATAATAAATGATTGGATAATTTTTTCCTCGCACAGTGGTCCCAAAATAAAAGATACTGGTCGCACAGTAACATTTTTAGTCGCACTGGGGGAGCCCTGATTCCAGCTTGAATGTAAAGATAATATGTGGTCTGTGTCAGTCTTCCACTTTCATATTAGTTTTTTTTCACAGAAGTTCCCCTTTAATTGCTTAACTCTAAGCTCGATCAACAGCCTCCTCTTCCAGCCGGCAGTGAATGTATTTTCCTAGGAGTGAGAGACCCTTAAATGGTGAGAGACCCCTTAACCCTTACATGGTTAAGGGGCAGGACATGTTTCCCACATACCTTAGGGAGTCCCGGGGGAAGTGTTGTTTCTCATGCCACCCCTTTGGGCTTTGCCCAAGAGGGCCAGGCAGAGGAGAGGGTAAATGGCAGTAATTGTCATTAGTGGAGCGACAGGTGTCTGTTGGGACACATGCTGGCTCCCGTGGTTACAGTTTAAACATTCTAAGTTGTGTGGCTCGTGCTAGCTGGGAGTAGGCATGCAAAGGATTGTCTGTAATTTGTTGTTGTGGTGTTTTAACTACTGACCTGGGACCTGTTCAGGAGGATGCAATGTTACAAGATGTTAGACCCCATACAGACACAGGTTGTACAACGCATTTGACAAATGGTTGTGATACATCTGATACTGATATTGAAGAGTGTTTGTCTGCACAAATTTTTTTACACAACCATCGTGCGTTGTCTCCATAGGGTTG
Organism: Hucho hucho; assembly: GCA_003317085.1. NCBI lineage: Eukaryota > Metazoa > Chordata > Actinopteri > Salmoniformes > Salmonidae > Hucho > Hucho hucho. The sequence goes on from QNTS01000455.1 coordinate 126,172, forward strand.
TGTAATTACTTTTTGTGAAGACAAACTCTCTGTTGCATAACAACCTTTGTGCATTGTACATACAGTGGTTCCTCCTTTAAAAGTTGCGAGCTTGCACCGCAGGACTTTGAGGTACCCAGCGTCACGGCTTCATTGCTCCAGACCACCACAAGGGGAAGTTGGAGCACTCATTATGCATTTGGGTCCCAAGGCAGGGCTCTACAGTGCGAGTATTTCTCTCGCATTTGCCCCTAAAAATAGATATGTGCGAACCGGAAAAATTATTTACGAGCACAGTGTGCGATTAAAGATTACAAACACCGTAATCTATTTCCCCCCCTGCTAATTGTTTAAAAACTACAAGTCCCACATTCCACAAGCGGCATGTGCTTGATGACGCAGTCCAGTCAGAGAGAGCGAAAGGTGAACACTGGAAAATAGTAGCGGTATAGGCTATAAGTTAACGTGCAAGACATCGCTAAAAATTTATTTTATTTTAAGCGAAAAAGAGACTAGGAGAAAGAGGAGTCCGGCGAGGGGGATTCGCAAGGTTCAACTAATGAAGCCTCTTCACAAGGTTTACCTGAGGCGGCTAACGTTAGGGATGCTGAGAACAACGTTAGCGAAGCTACCGTGACCCCCGCTGTCACTTCAACGTCTACTGTAGCCGGCGGAGGGAGAACATATAGATTCAATGCGAATTGGCTCAAAATGTTCCCATGGCTAGAGTTCGAAAACAACGTCATGTTCTGCAAATATTGTAGAGGGCAGAAACAGGCGGGCAACTCGTCCTTTGTGTCAGGAAACCCGTATCTGAAAAGAGATAGCGTAGCGAAACACAACATCTCGTGCAGAGATCTGTCCCTGTTGAGACAGGAGTGACCACCAGGCACGGTGTCAGCAGCCTTGAGGAGGCAAGTGCTGCTGTCTGAGGAGGAGGAGAAGAGGAGGCAGCTGAAAATAAAGATAAACATTGCATACTTCATTGCGAAAGAAGAAGAACCTTTCGTCATATTTGGGCCGTTTATCAGACTCCACCACAAAAACGGAGTTGACATCAATCCCACATACGACAATGATTTAAGAAGTGCGGAGATGATCGGTCAAATTGCTGACATAATGAGAGAGAGCCTGTCAGCGAACCTGAAAGCCACGAAGTATCTTGCCGTTCTAATAAACGGAGACACTGATATATCCAACACCGAATGCGAGATTGTCTACGTACGCTTGTTGGAGGATGGGAAGCCAGTCAATCTCCTGGTCGGACAACCGACCCTTGAGCACTCTCATGCCATTGGTAAGTTGTTCCTCTTTATAGGCTTTGTTCTTGTGTAAAGTTGAATCATTATTCATTATGGAGATAATTTAGTTTGTCAGAAATACTTTTGTATAATTGTTTTTTTGTGTTGTCATTCGAGGTGTTTTGGATGCCACCACGGCCACATTTCGTGCTGTTTGCCCAGAGGAGGATGGAGGGTCATGGATGAAGAAGTGCATCTCCTTCGGGGCAGATGGTGCCTCCGTGAACATGGGCCACCGTGGGGGAATAAAATAAAATTTGATTTGGGAGTGATGGCCCACCTGCAGAGAGAGGCAGGGGGGCATATAATCCCAATCCACTGTATGCCATATAGGTTTGTAACTAATAAATTCTATATGATTTAGTTTTATTTGCTAGCAGAGAATGTTAAACAATACTGTGTGTGTCTGTGTGCGTGCGCTAAGTGCTGGAATGGTAAATACCACAGAATTATTGTTTTCTGTTGGCACAAGAAATGGGGGGGGGGAAGAGACGGTGAATTGTTTGGAAGATTCTGCTCTGACTTTCACAGGCTAGAGCTGGTAATACTGACAATTCAGAAGAAAGAGCCAAAGGTGTCTGTCGTGTACAATCTGCTGAATCTGATATGGAAGACGTATCACTTCAGCGGAAAATCCAAACGAGAGCTCTATGTTCTTGGGCAAGAGCTCGGTGTGGATATTTGCATCAAGGGAACTCGCTGGATCCCCCATGTCCACAGAACCCTCAGTGTTCCTACGGCATGGACAAGACAATGACCTTGCCACTGACGAAGGCCAGTACTCCGTTGTTCTGCAGCACATGGAGCACCTGGCCGTAGCATCAACAGCAGCGGAAGTTCAAGGGCGGGCAAAGAAGGTCAGTTTTACACAGGAAATGTAATACCACACTAGTTTTAAAAAATAGTTTTTTTAAGGACTCAAATGAACTTTCAGAATCAAGTAATTGACAGGTGACAGTTTGACTCACTACTTCACAGATAAAGCGGAAAATGGAGAATGCACTCTTTTGTGTATTCTGCCATTTTCTTTAAGACATGTTTGAGGAGCCACATCAGACTAGAGGAAGACAGTCACCAGACTGGAAGCACTAAAGCTTAGGGCAAAGGCAGGAGGCATGCTGGACAAGATCCAGACCATGCTTGCTCAGCAGCAGGGTGATAAGGAGATTCCAGGTGTGTTAGGATGAGAGCTTCTTAGGATGTAAGATAAATTGATGATTAAGACAGATTCTCAGTGTGAGAATCAATGTATTCGTTGCCCAATAGAACAATTTGAGGATAAGGAGGGAAATGCAGTGGAGAAGTCTTTAAAATTTTTTTATGGGAGACATACAAATGGCCAGACATTTCTGTGTGTGTGTGTGTGTGTGTGTGTGTGTGTTGTTTCTGCAATAGGGAATATCACTGAAGGGGAATCTGAAAGGCTTCACGGACATCACCAATCCCCAGCTGAAGCAGCACATGGAGGCGGCCATCAACATCGGCGTGGATGATCTCAAAGCCAGGTTTGGTGGTTTGCTGAAGGATGAGGGTGTCCAGGATAAAAATGATGAGGGTGGAGGATAAAAATAACTGTACGCCTATGGATGTTTAGCTAGCTACAGTATGTATCCGATCTGTGTATGGACCCTAAAACGTCAGGTTCTGAACTAATATTCATACCTATCTATGAATCTCAGCTATCATAGTTGTTGTATCAACTTCAAGTCTGTATGGCATTAATGAAGCTTATGGATAGAGTAGAATATAATAACTTTATTGTGCCAAGGATGCAACTCCTATATACATGTACTGTAGTTGTTACCACACATGAGATCCCCACATTGTAGCCTGTACATTGAATATATTCACTGATCGTGTACTCTTCTTTGGCAAATAAAGGTGTGGTTCAGGTATGAATCTCTGGGAGACATTCTTTTTCAGTCATATCCATTACCAGGTGTATCAAACTCCATTCTTTGAATGATGCTGTGTCTGCATGTATGTATTACAATTATACACTTCAACAGTGTTTACCACCCCTGGGACATCAGTGATTACACATTGTAACTATGCAATAGACTAGAAACATTATATAAGTAAAGGGTGATTTGTAATTCATATACACAGAAATAAAACGATGCATATATAACTCCCTTCATCTGCATTAATCTGAGGACACAGGAAAGAATTTCAATTAGATACTTAATTTCAACCAGTGGAGAATGTGAAATGCTTTACTGAAAGAAGTTCATTATCCAGGTGTTATAGATACATAATACATGCATTATAATTATGATAATTGTAATATTAGAAATACAAGTTCAATATGTACTTCAATGCACATATGGTGTGCATTATAAAACGAGGAAGAAAGACGAGGTGGGGGGAGCGGTGTAGAAGACAGAAAGGGAAAGAGCTAAGAACAGAGGCAGACAGCATATGATTAATGAATTACAGTGCTACCCTAATATTCTCTCAGTTCATCACAATTAGTGTATCTAGCGGTGTCTCCTAACCAGCCTTGGGCCCCCAGTTGGCCTGAAGGTTATCTTAAGAGCGGGTGAGGTGGCAATGGCGGGACTGGCTTCCTCTCTCACATCAAAACATACCTGCAGACGAGAGACAGATGGATAGAGAGAGAGCGAGAGAATATGATTAAACCTTGTTTTTTTTATTCTAACACGGTCAGTCATCATAATCATCAGGAGGTGAAATGCAAAACTGACCTTGGATCATTAACTCTGGGACTACTACATCTCTGTCTGTATTTCAATGTAAAGCATCTCTTTAATAATACTTCCTGTTGACCTGACCATGTGACCTCTCACTTATGATCATTCTGTGTCAGGCAGTTCAGATGTGGGAGAGGTTCACCAAAACAGCTGATAGAACCTAGAGGATTTAGGGAGAAGGGGGAGAGGGATGAAGTGAAGAAGAGAGACTGTTAATTGTGTGTGTGTGGTCTCAACTGGTGTCCACGCTAAGTGGCTACAGAATACTTTATGCTGAAAAATATGATATGAAGACAAACAATAGAATATAATGTCAATAGAAGATACTGTATGTGACACAGACTCCTATCGGAGTGTAGCTGAAACATTTATATATACAGTGAGGGAAAAAAGTATTTGATCCCCTGCTGATTTTGTACGTTTGCCCACTGACAAAGAAACGATCAGTCTATAATTTTAATGGTAGGTTTATTTGAACAGTGAGAGACAGAATAACAACAAAAGAATCCAGAAAAACGCATGTGAAAAATGTTATAAATTAATTAGAATTTTAATGAGGGAAATAAGTATTTGACCCCTCTGCAAAACATGACTTAGTACTTGGTGGCAAAACCCTTGTTGGCAATCACAGAGGTCAGATGTTTCTTGCATTTGGCCACCAGGTTAGCACACATCTCAGGAGGGATTTTGTCCCACTCCTCTTTGCAGATCTTCTCCAAGTCATTAAGGTTTCAAGGCTGATGTTTGGCAACTTGAACTTTCAGCTCCCTCCACAGATTTTCTATGGGATTAAGGTCTGGAGACTGGCTAGGCCACTCCAGGACCTTAATGTGCTTCTTCTTGAGCCACTCCTTTGTTGCCTTAGCCGTGTGTTTTGGGCCATTGTCATGCTGGAATACCCATCCACGACCCATTTTCAATGCCCTGGCTGAGGGAAGGAGGTTCTCACCCAGGATTTGACGGTACATGGCCCCGTCCATCGTCCCTTTGATGCGGTGAAGTTGTCCTGTCCCCTTAGCAGAAAAACACCCCCAAAGCATAATGTTTCCACCTCCATGTTTGACGGTGGGCATGGTGTTCTTGGGGTCATAGGCGGCATTCCTCCTCCTCCAAACATGGCGAGTTGAGTTGATGCCAAAGAGCTCCATTTTGGTCTCATCTGACCACAACACTTTCACCCAGATGTCCTCTGAATCATTCAGATGTTCATTGGCAAACTTCAGACGGGCATGTATATGTGCTTTCTTGACCAGCGGGACCTTGCAGGCGCTGTAGGATTTCAGTCCTTCACGGCGTAGTGTATTACCAATTGTTTTCTTGGTTACTATGGTCCCAGCTGCCTTGAGATCATTGACAAGATCCTCCCGTGTAGTTCTGGGCTGATTCCTCACCGTTCTCATGATCATTGCAACTCCACGAGGTGAGATCTTGCATGGAGCCCCAGGCCGAGGGAGATTGACAGTTCTTTTGTGTTTCTTCCATTTGCAAATAATCGCACCAACTGTTGTCACCTTCTCACCAAGCTGCTTGGCGATGGTCTTGTAGCCCATTCCAGCCTTGTGTAGGTCTACAATCTTGTCCCTGACATCCTTGGAGAGCTCTTTGGTCTTGGCCATGGTGGAGAGTTTGGAATCTGATTGATTGATTGCTTCTGTGGACAGGTGTCTTTTGTACAGGTAACAAACTGAGATTAGGAGCACTCCCTTTAAGAGTGTTCTCCTAATCTCAGCTCTCGTTACCTGTATAGAAGACACCTGGGAGCCAGAAATCTTTCTGATTGAGAGGGGGTCAAATACTTATTTCCCTCATTAAAATGCAATTCCATTTATAACATTTTTCACATGCGTTTTTCTGGATTTTTTTGTTATTCTGTCTCTCACTGTTCAAATACACCTACCATTAAAATTATAGACTGATCATTTCTTTGTCAGTGGGCAAACGTACAAAATCAGCAGGGGATCAAATACTTTTTTCCCTCACTGTAGAGGGCTATGTGTCTCACCACTTGGTTATTGCAAGGCTAACCCCCAGGGAAATCATGACTTGGCAGCAACAGATAGTACAGTGAAAATGGCTGTGTTTATGTGGTATAAATCTGAAAATTAGCAGCTGACATCTTAAGTTTTTTTTTATTAATGAATGTGAGACAGGCTCCATGTACAACAAGATAGGCAGAGGGAGAGAGAAAAAGACCACAAAACAGTTTAATTTTCTCTGGTTATGGACACTTGCCAGGAATATAGCTTCCACGGCCTGTTCCTCGGGCAGTGAACACCTGGAAATATAAACATTTTCGACCCCTTGATCAGCTCGCACTCTGAAAGTAAAGAACATAGCTTATTTTTTGTAGATATGAAAACAATAACTGAGATATGACCGTTCAATCTAAAGCAGCAGATGTCATTTTCAGGATACGTCAATACAGCCCAGAAAGCCTAACACCAGACTGGTATTGTGGTTGTTCATTAGGTCATGGTGAAGGTATCATTGTACTGTATATTCAAATCAAAGTTTATTTGTCACATGCGCCGAATACAACAGGTGTAGACCTTACAGTGAAATGCTTACTTACAGGCTCTAACCAATAGTGCAAAAAAGGTATTAGGTGAACAATAGGGAAGTAAAGAAATAAAAACATCAGTACAGGACACAATGCAGATAGCCCGGTTAGCCAATGTAGAACAGTCTATGACTGGGGTGGCTGGGGTCTTTGACAATTTTTAGGGCCTTCCTCTGACACCGCCTGGTGTAGAGGTCCTGGATGGCAGGCAGCTTAGCCCCAGTGATGTACTGGGCCGTACGCACTACCCTCTGTAGTGCCTTGCAGTCGGAGGCAGAGCAATTTCCCTACCAGGCAGTGATGCAACCAGTCAGGATTCTCTCGATGTTGCAGCTGTAGAACCTTTGGAGGATCTCAGGACCCATGCCAAATCTTTTTAGTTTCCTGAGGGGAAATAGGCTTTGTCGTGCCCTCTTCACGACTGTCTTGGTGTGTTTGGACCATTCTAGTTTGTTGGTGATGTGGACACCAGGGAACTTGAAGCTCTCAACCTGCTCCACTACAGCCCCGTCGATGAGAATGGGGGTGTGCTCGGTCCTCTTTTTCCTGTAGTCCACAATCATCTCCTTAGTCTTGGTTACGTTGAGGGATAGGTTGTTATTCTGGTCTCTGACCTCCTCCCTATAGGCTGTCTCGTCGTTGTCAGTGATCAGGCCTACCACTGTTGTGTCGTCTGCAAACTTAATGATGGTGTTGGAGTCATGCCTGGCCATGCAGTTGTGGGTGAACAGGGAGTACAGGAGGGGACTGAGCACGCACCCCTGGGGCCTCCAGTGTTGAGGATCAGCGTGGCAGATATGTTGCTACCTACCCTCACCACCTGGGGGCGGCCCGTCAGGAAGTCCAGGATCCTGTTGCAGAGGGAGGTGTTTAGTCCCAGGATCCTTAGCTTAGTGATGAGCTTTGAGGGTACTATGGTGTTGAACGCTGAGCTGTAGTCAATGAATAGCATTCTCACATAAGTGTTCTTTTTGTCCAGGTGGGAAAGGGCAGTGTGGAGTGCAATAGAGATTGCATCATCTGTGGATCTGTTTGGGCGTTATGCAAATTGGAGTGGGTCTAGGGTTTCTGGGATAATGGTGTTGATGTGAGCCATTACCAGCCTTTCAAAGCACTTCATGGCTACGGACGTGAGTGCTACGGGTCTGTAGTAATTTAGGCAGGTTGCCTAGTGTTCTTGGGCACAGGGACTATGGTGGTCTGCTTGAAACATGTTGGTATTACAGACTTAATCAGGGACATGTTGAAAATGTCAGTGAAGACACCTGCCAGTTGGTCAGCACATGCCCGGAGCACGCGTCCTGGTAATCCTTCTGGCCCCTCAGCCTTGTATGTTGACCTGTTTAAAGGTCTTACTCACGTCGGCTATGGAGAGCATGATCACTCAGTAGTCTGGAACAGCTGATGCTCTCATGCATGCCTCAGTGTTGCTTGCCTCGAAGCGAGAATAGAAGTGATTTAGCTCGTCTGGTAGGCTCGTGTCACTGGGCATCTCTTGACTGTGCTTCCCTTTGTAGTCTTTAATAGTTTGCAAGCCCTACCACATAAGACAAGCGTCGGAGCCGGTGTGGTATGATTCAATCTTAGCCCTGTATTGACGCTTTGCCTGTTTGATGGTTCGTCGCAGGGCATAGCAGGATTTCTTGTAAGCTTCCGGGTTAGAGTCCCGCAGCTTGGAAGCAGCAGCTCTACCCTTTAGCTCAGTGCGAATGTTGCCTGTAATCCATGGCTTCTGGTTGGGGTATGTACGTACAGTCACTGTGGGGACGACGTCCTCAATGCACTTATTGATAAAGCCAGTGACTGATGTGGTGTACTCGTCAATGCCATCGGAAGAATCCCGGAACATGTTCCAGTCTGTGATAGCATCTACACGCTGCAAAGACTCCCTAACTCTTCATGACAGACATATCCTTCTGTAAAAAAAAAGCTAACCATTACACTGTCATGAAATATGATTATATATCGACTATGAAACAAATAGGACATGGCCTGCTTATGATTTGCCATGAAAGAAAGTTTGATTAATTCAACTGAAAATGTCGAGAACAGGCGTTCATAGCTGATTGCTTTTGGTTAGCTTGAGAATAATAATTGCATGATTTATCATTCTACGGTATGTTTGTATGTAATACAGTAGAATGTTAAGAACCGACACTGAATCGTAGGAGCTAAGTAAAAGTTGGACGGAAGAACGCCCAGTGCCGCTTACCTGAGATGACATCATCACACAGTCCTTCTTTGTAGGTGTCCGCTATGACTTCCTTTGTGTCGGAAAAAAGTTGCTCTCAGAACAATTATTTTTGATTGAAAATAAAAAACAGTTTTGCTCTCGACAAAAGACACAAATGTACCTCCATAGCATTTAATAATTTGCCTGTGAATAACCACACCTTCATACAAATGTGCTACTGTATGCAGAATTCTTGACGCACAATCGAAGATGCTGCCATATCCTGCCAGCACGCCCACAAGCGAGCCACTCCGGCACAGAATGATGACGCGTGGAAGAGGGAAAGGAACGAGATGGGAACAACAATTTGTTGCAAGTTGGGGAGGGGGGCTAATAGCTGAACTATAGACTATTCAACCTTTACTAAAGAATAGTCTAATAGCCGAGTTAGGTGTGAAACCCCCCCTTCCTATCACAGACCAGATTTGCTCTAACGACCAAGGGGTAGCTTGCTACTCAATGTAATGAAGTAATGACTTTTCAAATAAGTTACCTAACATGTTATGTTGGCTGACAATTTGTTTGCTACGCTGTCCTTACGCACCACATAGCATATCATTACGGCAGTATGTACCGGTATGTTAGTAGAATAATGAATTTACGAGCGCTCAACACTCATTGAATATGGCCGGTGTCAGTAAACGTCGGCAAAAAAGCGTATTTAAATTGTTTCCAGCAGCACAGTCACCAACGGTTAACGCGAAAACTGCCTTACCAGCTCTGCTAGGGTGAGTAAAATGGTCAGAGTGGTCTCATTTGTGTCTGGAAATAGCTTGCAAGCTAGCCAATGTTAGCTTGGGTGCTTGACTGCCGTTGTAAGTCCAGAATGCTCAAATCAACCCTACTCCTCGGCCCGAACGTCCAGTGTGCGCTCCGAGAGCGTGTGGCGGAATAATCAGAATTAGTTGAGTAACATAGATAATTAAGATGTCTTTTCTAATATGCTTATGTGCTTATGTGATATACTTGTTATTAGATTGTATCCCTTCGGACTCTGGTGTTGGCAGTTGCACTTCTTTCCTCAGCTGGGACTCAGTCACCTGGGGCCCAGAGAGGGGAGAGGTCAAGCTTGTCTTTCACATGTCCCTGGTGCTATGCAGAATATCAGAAAGGGAAGAGGACAGGAGGGAACATTGTCTTCATATGTGAATGTGTCTTTACCTATTCTTAAACCATGTGAAGGGATGGCGTGATTAATGGGGAACCAATTACTTGTCTCCACAATGTCTGTGCGCCAGTCACTCCCTCCTTTTACTTTGGGGGATGTGTGTGGTAATGTCTGGAACCATTTTATGTCATCTCTGATGTTGCACTTATCTTGGGATAGTGTATGACCTAGAGGCTTACTCCCCTCAGTGAGCTTGTCCAGGTGTGTGGTCAAGAAGGGGTTTGACTTGAGATGGGAGTATCTGGAGTTGACAATTGATTTATGCCATTGGATGAATTGGTGTTTCTGTGCTATGAAGTACCAGGAAAGAGATCTGAACCTCGTCTTAGGGGCCAAACGGAACATAATTTATAGCGAATGCTATCTGGCTGGGGGATGCTCCTTTCTCATTAAACTCTCACCTTGTGACCTGTTCCAAACATCTGTGGTTTGTAGACTAGGGGGTGGATCTTTGCTATAAAAGATCTCAGTAGCCTTTGTGTCGCCGCTCTCAACGGATCATCAGAAAACGGTGAATCGTTGACAAGCTGTTACTATTGCAAAGCTCTTACTATTAAATATGTATTTTAAGTATAACTCTGACTTGTGTGATAAGTTTGTCTCACCTCATTTGATAGTAAAGAAATTAACCACCACAAGTGAAACGGTCTGAATTTACAAACTGACAACTCTCTGAATTTATGAGCGTCACGTTGTGCAGCGCCATATTTTCTGTTCCATTCTAATGGAAACCCAGAGGGTTTTTCAATTTTCATGGAATTGAAACACCATCAAATTAATTAAACAAGTACCAGTCAAAAGTTTGGACACACCTACTCATTCCAGGATCACAACTATGAAATAACACTGGTGTCCCGCGTGCCCTGCATTCTGTAGTACAGACATGGCCTGCTCTCCCTTATGTAAGGAATTAGGCACTTTCCCATGTTTACTACAGTATGTATTGTAGACTGCACAGTAGCCTAATAAACAAATAAACACATTTCATTAATAAAATAATGATAAAAAATACTCTTTCAAATTTCAGATGTTGATTTTAGTTGTGGATCCATAACAAACTACTATGTGAATAAATATCACTGATTTTACAGAAATATTGGAACAAAGTTGTTTAATGAAGGCAAACAATTTAGAATCCTCAAATCCTGTAGCCTACTCCTGACGGTCATGTTGTACATCGCCATATTTTCCATTCCATCCTAACGGAAACCCTGAGGGTTTCGTTTTTCTCCTAATAGAAACACAATAATATTAATCAAATGAATTAAGCCAAATTTCTTAAAATCAATCCCATATACTATGTTATTACAAAAAAAATGACGTGCCACAGAATTCTGCGGCAGCACGCAAGGTGTGCCCTAGTATGACGCAACCTTTAAAGGAGGAACCACTGTACAGTAAGTTGTACAACTTGAGTATGTAGAGCAAGATAGAAATGTATTGTGTGTAAGAGAGATGATTATCCGTCGTGTAGAATAGGAAGTTGTGTCAACTCTATTCGTTACATTTCAATAAATAACATTAGAAATTTTTGACCTCACTGAACACACCCCAAGACAAGCAAGCGACTAATTTTCTTCAGGAAATGTACCTTTTCAGTCCCACTCCCAGGCTAAGTTAGGTTGCTCTCCCCCAGGTTCCTGGTTGGTCTTGTTTTGTTAACCCCTCATTGTGGTTGTTTTTATCCAGAGTGTGGCGCACCGCGTGCTTTCCAGAGACCCATCGGCCGACTTAGAGTACAGCAAGCAGCCCGACTCTGGCCTGTCGTCCCCCAACAACACAATGCCCCCAGGGGGGTCGCGGCAGGCCCAGCAACCGGCCCACTTCGACATGGACTCACCCTCCAGCACCCTGTTCAACTACGACTCAGCCAGCTTCAGCCAGTGTAGCATGGGAGAAAAGCGGAGCGGCTCACCCCCTTCATCACGAGCCCCTGCCGGTCAGTCACACACAAGCTTTCACACACACGGATGCACTTGAACATGCACCCCACACTCGTGCACACACACACACACGCTCGCTTACACACACTATTTCAATTAACTTCCTCAACTGACTGGATTGAACTATAGGACAATTGAACTAAGGACAATAGTTCAGATTACACAGGGGAAAAAATAGCCATGTTCGTGCTATGGTGAGGCAATCGGTGCCGGAATCTATGAATACACTATTTGTATGATTTTCCTAGCCTGGTATGAAAAACAGTTTGCGCTTTAGCCAATTTTAGAGTGTGTGTGTGTGTGTGTGTGTGCCCCCAAACATGACATGACATGACATCTTTGATTTAGTAATGTGTACACTATTATAACAACAATTGTGGGAACTTCCACCAGTCATCTGACTAGAACAAATTCCATGTAACAATTTGCATTGCTTTGTATGATGCCACAGCAGGGCTCCATACTAGTGCTTCCCTCTAGTGGCAGGTAGGATAATCTGTCTGTGAATCAACCACTGCATGCTCTCCAGACCAAGGGTCTCCAAATGCAATCCTGGAGAGCTACTGGGTGTGCAGGCTTTTGTTCCACCCCTGCACTATTATTTGAAAAAGTTGATGGATTTTATAGTGCTTTTCCAGGTGCGCAAAGCACTTTACATAATTATGTGGATGAAACAAAATCATCCAACAGCTATAATGTGAAATACCCAACCTGGGTGTTTCTAGAATTCCTAGAACGGCTGTTAGTCCACCCATCACCCACCCATTGACTTGAATGGTGATGTCTGTTCAAGGAATTCTAGCTATTTCTATAGCCGCCTCATCCGTTTTGTGGCAGAAATCTCACCTTTGACCCATTGTGTCCTTGTCGCAGGCGGAGGCCCAGCGGAGTCGGACATCAATGACATGCAGACTACCATGGACATACTCAACCCTGACGTGGAGGCCGGAGCTCCCAATAGCAAGGAGCCCACCGCCACCGCTCAGCCGCCTCCCTCACCCCTGCTGGCCTTCCCACCGCCTCCTCCCCCTGACTCCCCTTCCCAACCGCTCCTGCCTCCCCTCGGATACCCTCTGCCACAGCCCCCCACGGACTCATCCGATATCTATCTGAAGGTGAAGAGCAACCTGAGGCACGTGGAGAAGGAGGTGAGCTTTCGCTCTTCCTTTACTGGTGAAAAGCAGAAGGGCACAACTCAGGTTCCTCAAGGGACACAGTCCTGTTGTTTTTGTTAACGAATCCCTGGTGTAGAGATTAAAACACATGCACACACGCACTGTCAAGCTCTCACTTGCGCACACACAAGGCTTCATGTTGTCTCACACACTAACGCCAATCTCTCTCTTTCTCTCACACACACACACACACACACACACACACACACACACACACACACACACACACACACACACTATTAAGTCACTTGTACATGCAGTCCTATTAATTAAGAAGCATTATTGAAAACTTCTGTGTCCATTGAGAGAACATGCTGTAACCAGGAATTAAGGAGATCAATTTCCTCTCAACCTAACCATTCGATGCCATTGAACAGCCAGTCTAAAAATGTCTGTCCAGGCCTCCCGAGTGGCGCAGTGGTCTAAGGCAGTGCTAGCTGTGCCACTAGAGATTCTGGATTCGAGTCCAGGCTCTTTCGCAGCCGGCCGCTACCGGGAGACCAATGGGGCGGCGCACAATTGGCCCAGCGTCGTACAGGTTAGGGGAGGGTTTGGCCGGCAGGGATGTCCTTGTCCCATCACGCACTAGGGACTCCTGTGGCGGGCCCAGGCGCAGTGCACGCTGACACGGTTGCCAGATGTATGGTGTTTTCTCCGACACATTGGTGCGGCTGGCTTCCGGGTTAAGTGGGCATTGTGTCAAGAAGCAGTGTGGCTTGGTTGGGTTGTGTTTCGGAGGACACACAGCTCTCAACCTTCACCTCTCCCAAGTCCGTATGGGAGTTGCAGCAATGAGACAAGACTGTAACTACCAATTGGATACCACGAAATTGGGGAGAAAAAGGGGTAAAAATGAAAATAAGTAATTATTACATTTCTTTCTCTGGGTGCTCACAGAGGGTTGCCTTTCGATGCCACGCTAAGATAATATCCTAGCACAGTGTAGAAATATCCCAGGCACATGATGCCACAGGATGGGTTGACAGGGAGCCAATGGAGAACTGGTGGACTCCCTGGCCTAGTGGACCCAGTTGGTGTGATGCTCCTCAGCAGTCTTCTCTTAATGAATGAGCAGTAAGCTGATCAAACAGACCCCACTATTAGCCCGCCATAACAACAAAAAGCTCAAACAGCTGAAGCTCAGATACAGTTCAGCTACAATTCAGATACAGATCGAGGACCAGCTTACCCCACTCCATATTAGGAGAGGGAACACTCAGAGCCTTCAGTTGACAAAGGCAATTGTGAATGCAGGTTTTTATGGCTGTACAAAGGAAATTGTGTATACATGGCTGTACAAAATCAGTTCATTACTGTCCATCTCTTGTATCTGCTTGATCACAGGTCTTAACAAATCACATAAGTTAGTGGTTAACAGGATTTTTGCATGCCTACCCCATCTCTGTAACCCACACACACAATTATCTGTAAGGTCCCTCAATCGAGTAGTGAAATTCAACCACAAAGACCAAGGAGGTTTTTTGCCTCGCAAAGAAGGGCACCGATTGGTAGAAGCGTAAACATTTTAAAAGAAAACACTGAATATCCCTTTGAGCATGGTGAAGTTATTAATTAGGCTTTGGATGGTGTATCAATACACCGACACTACAAAGATACAGGCGTCCTTCCTAACTAAGTTGCCGGAGAGAAAGGAAGCTGCTCAGGGATTTCACCATGACGCCAATGGTGATTTTAAAAAGTTTAATTGTTGTAATATGAGAACTGAAGATGGGTCAACAACATTGTAGTTACTCCACAATACTAACCTAAATGACAGTGAAAAGAAGGAAGCCTGTACAGAATAAAAATATTCCAAAACATGCATCCTGTTTGCAACAAGCCACTAAAGTAATACTGCAAAAAATGTGGCAAAGAAATGAACTTTATGTCCTGAATACAAAGTTTGGGTCAAATATTAAGTTTGGGTCAAATCCAACACAACATATCACTGAGTAAATCATGGTGGTGGCTGCATCATGTTATGGGTATGCTTGTCTTCAGCAAGGACTAGGGAGTTTTGGGGGGATAAAAATAAACAGAATATAGCTATAAGCACAGGCAAAATCCTAGAGGAACCCTTGGTTCAGTCTGCTTTCCAACAGACACTGGGAGACAAATTCACCTTTCAGCAGTACAATAACCTAAAACACAAGGCCAAATCTAGAATGGAGTTGCTTTCTCAAGACAACATGTAATGTTCTTGAGTGGCCTAGTTAAAGTTTACTTAAATCGTCTTGAAAATCTATGGCAAGACTTGGAAATGGCTGTCTCGTGATAGGTTTGGATGTGTGTGAAGCGCATACTTCTCCAGCATGCCAGTGGCCATTGAAGGTGAGCATTTGCCCACTGAAGTTGGTTATGACACCAAACTTCCCCTGGTGAGGACAACGAGCACGCAGATGAGACGGTTTCTGACAGTTTTTCTGAAATTTGTTGGTTGTGCAAACCCACAGTTTAATCAGCTGTCCAGGTGGCAGGTCTCAGACGATCCCGCAGGTGAAGAAGCCGGATGTGGAGGTCCTGGGCTGGCGTGGTTACACGTGGTCTGCTGTGGTGAGGCCAGTTGGACGTACTGACAAATTCTCTGTAACGACGTTAGAGGCGGCTAATGGTAGAGAAATTAACAAAATTATCTGGCAACAGCTTTGGTGGACATTCCTGCAGACAGCATGCCAATTGCAGGCTCCCTGAACTTGAGACATCTGTGGCATTGTGTTGTGTGACAACTGCACATTTTAGTGGCCTTTTATTGTCCCCAGCACAAGATGCACCTGTGTAATGATCATGCTGTTTAATCCGCTTCTTGATATGCCACACCTGTCAGATGGATGTATTATCTTGACAAAGGAGAAATGCTCACAGGGATGTAAACAAATTTGATAGAATAAGCTTTTTGTGAGTATGGAACATTTCTGGGATCTTTTATTTCAGCTCCTGAAACATGGGACCAACACTTTACATGTTGCATTTATATTTTTGTTCAGTATAAAAAATATACTTGCTCATATCTTTAATATTAAATTATTTATAATGTATGATGGGACACTTAAACGCTCATTGCTTCTGCAACCATGAGAAACCAACCGTAGATCTAATCTAGTAGTTGCCCATGCAAACTAGATGTATGCCACAGCATGACCACGCTGACCACAGTAGAGTAAAAACAAAAGACTGAAACAGCTAAATGAACACAGATAACTGTGTCTGTCAGTGTGGTGGGAGGGGTTGGGGTTGAGGGTGGTTATGGTCTTGTCCTGGAGGCAGAACTGAGCAATTTCCCATTTAGATAGACCAGCTGCAAAGTCCAAATTGGCTATGTTGTAAAAATGCTTTTTGGTCTTAAGCTTTGTTGGGGTTAGGCATTAGGGTTTGCAGTGTGGTTAAGGTTAGGGTTATGTTTAGTGACCACTGCAGAGCTGCCCCAGAACAAGATTCATGACCAAAAATGCATTACCCTCTGTGTATGCACGGGCACACACACACTTCACGAAGTGCTGCTTGGGGACCTCGTCTTTGACAGCAGACGTGAGCCAACAATGCAAATACTCCCATGAAGCCACAAAGGACAAGAGAAAGAAGAAACAACAGGACAATACAAAGGGGAAGAGAGAGGTCACTGACGTTGGGGATATCGGTCAATTATTTCTGCCTGTCTTATTTCTGCCTGTCTTAGATTTTAGAATTTATGTATCTGAATGTCTCTCTAGCTTTTGCCACCGTTCCTTTTGAAAATGTAAATGGCGACGGCATTTGTGATGCTCTTGTTTTGGTGCGATTTGACAGGAAAAGTGGGTGTCTGAATTGAGGAAGTTGACCCCATGGCTTCTACAGTGATGTACTCAACGGCCATTTGTTTTTATGTATTTATTTATTTCACCTTTATTTAACCATGGAGGCCAGTTGAGAACAAGTTCTCATTTACAACTGCGACCTGGCCAAGGTAAAGCAAAGCAGTGCGACAAAAACAACAGTTACACAAACAAACAGTCAATAACACAATAGAAACATCTATGTACAGTGTGTGCAAATGTAGAAGAGTAGGGAGGTAAGGCAATAAATAGGCCATAGAGGCGAAATAATTACAATTTAGCATTAACACTGGAGTGATAGATGTGCATATGATGAGGTGTATATCACTTAGTAATATAGCATAATCCTGTATCTGGTCGGTTACACTCTGTAGACTTGTAAAATAATTGTCTATAGTGATAAGTACAGAGCCCATAAGAAGAAATAGTTTTTACCTCAAGCTGCTGCTTGGGTGCCATGTGTTGTTTTGTACAGTGCAACATTTTTTTAACGTGTTTTTGTGAGCATAACTTCAGCAATCACCCTTAGGCTGTTCACCCACACTGAGTAAGCCTGGCCAAAAGTGGCAATACTTAACTGAGTTGAGGAGATGGAAAGAAAAGTCAGACGCATCCCAGCTTTTGCTAGAGTCAAACTTGCAATGTAAATAGTTTTAATGCAATATTTTGCATTAGGTAAATACTCTACCCCCAAAAAGACATGGAAAAACACAACATTTTTACTTCCCGAACTGACTGAATTGAAATTGTCCCCAACCCTGGACTACCATAATATCATGAAAAGGCCTAGCTATCTTTGAAACTTTCAGATAAACTGTTGTCAGGTGTCTGAGCTTCCTTCTCAACAGGTGGCCTAGAGAGCTAGGAATGGGAAAGTGAGCAGCCCGGAGATACAGTAGAGGGCCATGTTACTGATCTCTGACCCCTCCTGTGAGGTCACGAGGGGGCTCTCTTACTTCGAACAGGAACTTATTTTCTTTGATCCTTTTTGTGCAATATTAATGGTGGTGCTTTAACCCAGAGGCAAAGAAGAAAATACTTTTTGTTCCTGGTGCTGTTAAAGCTGCTTCTGCGCGCGTCACTAAATCCTCCAGAGGTGACAAAATATCTTACGTTTTTTACCCTCAAATGTCAACAAAACACAATGTCCTTTTTGTGTAGATAGGTTCCATGTTAGGCGATGAAGACTTATTTTGTGAATGTTCTGTGGTCTACGCTTTGCAACTGTTTGCCTAAACGTATATCATATAGAGCAAAAGACGATCTGATCACTTAAAAAATCTTACTCCTACTTTTGAACTACCGTAGGTTTTATAGCTCAGTCTTCCTTCCACACAGCTACTAAACCCCACATTTGGCCAGACCGTCGGTATTTCAAAAGACCCAAATGGCAAGCCAAACAACACGCAAACCCCAACATATTTATTTACTCACTGCTCATTGGCCCCTCCCTTGTTTCTAGCAACTGACTCCAGAAGAGAACCATGATAGGCTGCACCGGGTGGACTCCAACAGAAAGTCTCGAAACTTCAACAAGCAGTCCAGCACGGGGGACTACTACAAAGCTCTGGGTAGCGACGCGGTCGACGACCGTGGGATCCGAACCATGGCGCCTAACAAGGAGGTAAACAAGCCCAGACAACCAGGCTTCTCCAACTCCAGTCCTGCAGAGCAAACTGGATGTGCAGGCTTTTGTTCCAGGCCAGCACTATAGACCTGATTCAACTAATCGTGGTCCATACCTAAGACTGTGATTAGTTGATCAACAGGTGTGATAGTACTGGGCTGGAACACAAGCCTTGCTCACCCAGTATCTCTCCAGGACCGTAGTGTATTCACTATAGAAGAGGGAGACATTTGTTTTGGGGGGGTTAATGGGCTATTTCTCTCCTAACTTTTTTAAAATATATTGTCTGGATGTTCTGTGACATACTCAAGACCAGTTCTGTAATAGTCAAGTCAGCGGCACAGCATCATGATGGCTACCGTACTGTGCCCCCTACAGTCAACTGGCTGGCACCAACAGGACTGGCTCCCCCAGTGACTGCCCTCTAGTCTAGCAGAACTCTGTCCCTCCCAGGCCTTAATCATCACCTCAACCCAGGGCTTGCTGGCCCACCTCTCAAGCCAGCACAGCGCAGCACTACTCTGTCGCGAGGCAGTCTCCCTTGTAGAAAATATTAAGATCACATCTCTGTTGTATACTATAAAGGATAGATTAACACAAACATAAAATAACATACTGTCCTTAAGGGCTGCAGTATTGCTATGGTTTGAATTAGGGATGCGCCGATATGACATTTTTGGCCGATACCGTTATCCAATATTTTCCTTGCCAAAAAAAACGATACCGATATTTAAAATATTTGCGGTCTTTTAAGCATTCTAGTACAGGTCTTTTTGTTAATTTTTTTTTTTTTTGCCCTTTTTCTCCCCAATTTCCTGGTATCCAATTGGTAGTCTTGTCTCATCGCTGCAACTCCCGTCCAGACTCAGGAATGATGAAGGTTGAGAGCCGTTCATCCTCCGAAAAACAACCCAACCAAGCCGCACTGCCTCTTGACACAATGCCCACTTAACCCGGAAGCCAGCCGCACCAATGTGTTGGAGGAAACACCATACACCTGGCGACTGTGTCAGCGTGCACTGCGCCCAGCCCACCACAGGAGTCGCTAGTGCGCGATGTGACACAGACATCCCTGCCGGTCAAACCCTCCCCTAACTCGTACGACGCTGGGCCAATAGTGCGTGGGTCTCCCGGTCGCGGCCGGCTGTGACAGAATCTCTAGTGGCACAAACCCGTACGACGCTGGGCAAATTGTGCGCCGCCCTATGGGACTCCCAATCACGGCCGGATGTGATACAGCCTGGATTCGAACCAGGGACCGTAGTGATGCCTCTTGCAGTGCCTTAGACCACTGCGCCACTCAGGAGGCCCCAGTTAAATAGTTAACACACACACATGGACGCAGCGGTCTAAGGCACTGCAAGAGGCATCACTACGGTCCCTGGTTCGAATCCAGGCTGTATCACATCCGGCCGTGATTGGGAGTCCCATAGGGCGGCGCACAATTTGCCCAGCGTCGTACGGGTTTGGCCGGGGTAGGCCGTCATTGTAAATAAGAATTTGTTCATAACTGACTTGCCTAGTTAAATAAAGGTTACACACACCACACTGACCAAAAAGTTAGTTTACGTATGTCCCCATTACCAGTAAATCATAATCAAAACCTATTTCTTTCACTTACTTACTGTGCTGTTTCGTTGTTAATTTGTTCAGTCGTTTCATTCTCAACCAGGATTTCATCATACATGTCAAGCAGTGAAGTTTCAGCTCTGTCTGTCCGTGGCCTCTCTACCTCGGTGTGCACTGTCACTGTGTCCGTTTCCATCTTGTCCAGCTGTCTATGTAACATTTCACGTAATGCGGTCCTCGTACCTAGCATCGAGCATGGTGGCGACACATTAAAGAGGCTCCGAGAGAATACCACCGAATCGCTTGTTCACAGCCTCGGGTACTTTTGTTGGTTTTAACCCCACAGCCTGTTGGCAGTTTTGTTGAGCAGGCGTTTAAATGCCATGACAGAGGATATCACGTCTGCTGCAGATGCAGTTGATTAGCTTTAGCTTATTTCTCGAGTCAGTTGTTCGAATGGCGCTAGAAGTGTGTTAATGTTTCAAACGTTTTCAAATGCCATTGAAATGGCAGCAGCGGTAAGAGAACCAGCACATTCTTGAGCATGCAATACGGCCTTCCTCAGTACGAAATCCTTATCGATCCACTGTGCTGTCAGACTCAGCATGCTGATGGGGCTGACATCGCTGGTCCAAATGTCATCGTGACGCCCATAGCAAGTATCTTGGCGTTAATGGATTTCGCCCTTTGAGTTTTCTCGCTGAAATTTTCTTACTCTCTCAAATGACTGCTCAACTTGAACTTGTTTAGTTGTTGGAAGTGTGCGCTTAGTATTTTTCGGCTTTTGTTCAGTGTAGCTCTGTATTTTTCATGGCGTCATCTACTTACATTATATAGGTATGCACGTCAGCTTTGACATCAGTTTTGCACATCGGCGTTAAACTAGACATCGGGCCGATGTTGGTATTTTAGCTAATATCGTCCGATTCCGATATGCTCACCGATATATCGTGCATCCCTAGTTTGAATTGTTCCCTGGCATTTAATGGATGCCTTCATGTCATACATAGGCCAAGGGTATAATTTAGTCTTTGATTTGAAAAGGCAAGGAGAAAAACCAGTGTACACTTTGGCCATATAAGGACTGGAGTTGTTCACCTGGGGCTGTGACTACGTAGGGCGAGACAGAGTTAGGTGTATTTTGTCTGTGGCCGTGGGGCCATCGTGTTGCGTTTGCCTTGGGTCACCACCATAGAAATATAATTGTTATAGAAAGTAATGTTATTTCTATGGTCACCACAGACAGCAGTGTTTTCCTGTGTCTCACTCTGTCTACCCTTGTTTACCATCCGTTGCCAACTTACTAACTGCTGCACTCTCATTTCCATCACCGCCCGAGTCTACTTCCTGTTGCGCAAACTCACCTGCAGAACACAGGTTCTCTGAGTACAAAAATCTTACAAAGTGAAGCTAACCAGGACTGACTGTGCTGACTGCACTACCAGGGAAATTAAATGCTTTAAATGCAGACTTGAATTTGCATAAACCTGTGCTTTACCTTTAAAAAGGTATGTCTTGTTTTAGGTATAATCTATGTTGGCTTTATGGTTTTGTTGTACTAACTAAACCTAAAAAATATTGTCTCAAATTAAATAAGCTAAATGTCAACTTTTGGGGTCAACACAGAAGAAACAATTGAGCAGACAAATATTTCCACAGACACGGATCAATCAGGTCTTGCACGCACAGTCAACAGGCCCCCCAGGGAGCGGCCCAAAATCTCATGGGTATCAGTTTGGTGTAATCTACATTGAGCCAATTAGGACCTCCGTGGGGCGTCCTAACCCCTACCCGTCCCCGAGGACCGGACAGATGGCGCCCCACGTCGCCCCCGGCTAATCATTATCGCCAGCTGGGGCCCGGCACGTGCTGGAGAGGGACCCCCGTGAGACCCCCCTCTGGACGACCCCACCCCCTCATTATAGGGGAAGAGGGGCATAATGACAGGCACGCGTCTAACAAGAGGAGGAGGAAAGGGGTTAAATGTCACGGTTCATTAACTCTGTAACAGCTGTGTTAGTGTCACTGGCAGGCTGTAGTGGGGGGTGGTGCGGAGGGGTGGGGGGCTATTACTCTATTACTCACAGCAACAGATGCCCCCACGCCCCAGAAGGACCCTAGATTATGCCACGTTAACTCCATTATTATTCCCACTGCGTGAAATGTCTTTGTGTAGATTTAAGACCGCAAATGTCTAATTGAGCCGTCATTTCAGAGTCAATTACAGTACCATACATCTGTCACAGTATTACTCCCCCTCTCTCCTCCCACTCCAATAATGTTATTGGCCCAGCACAGCACAGCTACTGTAGACTGTCTTGGCATGTATTTCTGCGAAGACAGGAGTGATATGGTTCATTGGCTCCTACCATTATTACATCTTCCTCTCAGCTGTCAAGGAATGAGATCAAGATCCGGATGGGTGATTCACAAAGAAAAAAAGTAGATTCACAATTTTAGCTGCATTTCTTCTTTTCACGATCTCCATGGCAAGGGATTGATTTGGGTTTAAAGATAACTGTACCGTGTATGCAATTCAATGAAAAAATGTGCTTTCGATCAAGTGTTGTACATAGTATTTGAAATCTCTGCATTTTAGCTCTGTCAAAATGGGGACCTTTATATTTAAGATGGATAGGCAACCCTTATCATTTTACTCATGTTATAATATGTTTTGGCTGGTGGGATATGAACTAACCATTTTCTATTCTTTATGATCCAATCAGGGTTCTCTGTTATTGGAGGAGTCAGCCGACAGCCCCGCCCCCAGCCCACAAAACGGCACCACCGAAGAGTTGCCCCTCCCTCCTCCCCTGCCCCCCCTCCCCATCAGCAATCCCACCCCGGCACCCCCTCCTCCCCCGCCACTGCCCTCAGAAATGCCCACCTGCCAGTACAGCCCTTCCTCAAGCACCAACCAGCGACGCCCCTCCTCCTCTTCAGGAAGTGAGTCATCACTCCCGCTATCTTTCGCTTTCTCTCTATTTTCACTACCCCTTCCTTTCTTTCTGGCATTGTGCTTCTCTCCTCTTGTAACTGAAGTGCATTCTGAACATGTTTTTTTTTTCATGTTACATTTGCTACTCTAGTTTCACAGATGGCAAAACCAGTGTGAATTGTCAATAGACTCCTTCTCCACTCCCCCTGATAGTGCAATAATTCCTGGAAAGCTGAGTTGCAGCAGGCGCAAAACTGGAACAATGTTATCTCATTCTGTAGCCCAAGAGATGTGTCTGGCTTTACAGTCCCAGATAACTGATTACAATTGTATGCCCTCGCTCAGGGCTATCGTTACCTTGAGAACCGGTTTAGTGTTCAGCAATTTCCTTAATTGGCCCCCCTCTCTCTCTCTTGACTGACTGACTGGCTCTACATGAGATGGTTGCTCTTTTCCCCATCTGCTCCTCCGTTCTAGTTACAAAAATCGTGGTTATTTTCTATGGTTGGGGGAAATTTGATTTTAGCGAAATGTTCAATTGTTCCA
The DNA here is from genome assembly GCA_003317085.1 of Hucho hucho. Classification (NCBI taxonomy): domain Eukaryota; kingdom Metazoa; phylum Chordata; class Actinopteri; order Salmoniformes; family Salmonidae; genus Hucho; species Hucho hucho. Next base: position 149,734 of record QNTS01000455.1, read on the forward strand.
TTCCAGTGCATTGGGGCGCTGCGTCAGCACTATGATGTCAGCGTCTCTATAGTCAAAATCATAGAGATAAAACTTTCTCATATTTGATTTGTCCTGTTGAATTTGACACTCATCGGCCTTCTATTACGGTCTTCTACTAACAAGCTCTCTTCTTCCTCCTTCAATTGTGTCAATGGTCCTATCCCTCTCCTCCCCTCCCCCCCGGAACACCTGCTATCTGTCTGCATGTGTCTACCCCTTCTCTCTCTCCTCCTCTTCTCTCTCTCCACTGCTGCCTATCCAAGGTGGGGAGTTTCTGTCCCCCTCTCCTCAGCATGAAGGCGGCCCACTTAGGGTGATAAAGAGTAAGTACTAATAGCTTCAATTCAACTTTATTTATCCCCTCATGGGCAATTAAGGCGCGTCTCAAATCAACATCCTTGTCCTGCCTCTGGGCAGAAGACCTCTCTTTTAACCCATACAAACCATTTCCTTTATTTTCTTCCTCTCCTTTCTTTCACATCCACCTGCCATGGTGCTTGTCTCACTGTCTTCCTGCTGGTGATTGTTTGTCATTGGCGACACGGTCGATTAGGCAGAAAACTACAAAACAAATAAGTGGTCAGAGGCTGTATCCTGGTTGGTCCCGATTGGACGTACTGCCAAATTCTCTAAAACGATGTTGGAGGTGGCGGCTTATGGTAGAAATCAACATAAAATTCTCTGGCAACAGCTCTGGTGGACATTCCTGCAGTCAGCATGCCAATTGCACGTTCCCTCAAAACTTGAGACAACTGTGGCAATGTGTTGTGTGGCAAATTTGAGTGGCCTTTTTTGTATGTTATTAAACCAAAGATTTTTGGTATCCATTACTGGGATTTGTTTTTATTTAACCTTTATTTAAACAGGGAGTCACATTGAGATTAAAAATCTATTTTACAAGAGAGCCCTGTATACATTACAATTAAAACAGAATAATAAAACATACACATGTGTAATGAACAATAGAATTCAGCACACAATCACAAAATAAACCTATTTAACAAAGCAATCACATTCAACTACATAGAGGTCCTCAATCAATAATTTAAACTGCCAGAGTGGCACCAGCACATCTAACTGCAGTGAACTCTGCAGATTGTTCCACAAATTAGGGGCAAAAAACAACAAAATGCAGATTTTCCCAAATCTGTGGAGACTGAAGGGATCTCTAATGTTATCCATTCCTGAGAACGGGTTTGGTTACTTATGATTCTTAACTTAAGGAAGTTACATATGAAGGGAGTTTCTGTAAGATTGCTTTGTAAATAAATAAAAGAGAATGCAGCGCTCTCCTTACAGGCTGAGAGGTCCATCCCACATTTTTATACAGACTACAATGATGAGTCCTAAAATTGTCCCCTGTGATAAAATGTATTGTGGAATGGAAGACCGCGTCCAAGGGTTTTATAACAGAGGTTGCCGCATGTATGTAAACAATATTACCAAAATCCAATACAGGGAGAAGTGTTGTTTGAACAATCTTTCTCCTATTTTCAATACTGAGGCATGATTTATTTAGATATAAAAAAAAAATATCTGGATCTTAGCTTCATAGTCAGATTTTCTAAATGTGTTAAGAAGGACAACTTCTCATCAATCCAGACATCCAGGTACTTATATTGAGAAACGAGCTCAATTTGGCTTCCATTTGTAGGCCAAATATTTAGGTCCTCAGGGTCAACATTTCATGACCTAGAGAACAGCATGAGTGTCACGTCCAGGCCAGAGTTTTAGGCTGGCGTGTTTAGGTTTCGTTTTGGTGAAGGGTTTTTTGAGTTCTAGGTGTTCTATTTCTGAGTGTCGTTGTCTCTAATTGGGAACCATATATATGTTTGGGGTTTTCAATAGTATGTCGTGGGTTATTGTTTATGCATAGCTTCGTTGTGTGCGTCAGCCTATGTTTATGTTGCGATCTTTGTTCATTTTGTTGTTTTGCCCAGTTACGTTCATTTATTAAAATATGTATACTGGATGCCTCGCTGCACCTTGGTCTGTCCCTACGGAGGATCGTGACAATGAGCTTGGGTTACTTGTATTTAACACTAATTTAAGATCTGTACGTGTTTTCTGAATTGAATCAAAGTCATGTTGAAGTTCACGAATGGCCTGCTGCTCCGAGGTGGCACAGGAATACAAAACTGTTATCTGCATAGAGATGAATGTTACAAGTATTAACAGTGTTTCCTATGTCATTAATATACAAAGTGAACAATAATGGACCCAAAATCGAACCCTGAGGAACACCTTTCTGAATCTCAAATTTAGACATCTGTCAAGATGGCCTGAGTTCTGTCGCTAAGATAATTCTGAAACCATGGCTTTGAAATACATTCACATATATAGCCTGCAGAGATAAAATGGTGATTAAATGCATTAATGATATCAATTTTGTCAGTAATGGGGCCAGATTCTAAATTAATTTCTTGGGGGAGAGAAGAAGAGACACAATCCTTCAGTGACATAACAGCTTTCCAAAATGTAGCTGGGTTCCCAGTACATTCAGAGAGTGTATTAACAACATAATAATCAGGTTTAGCTTTTTTAACTAGTTTTGCACACAGATTTCTCAATCGCCTGAAAGACTGCCAGTCTGGGCCCGAGTCTGTGAGTCTAGCTTTGGCCCAGGCAGCATCTCTGTTGTGTATGACTTCAAATAGCTCTGGACTGAACCAAGGGCAAGACCTATTTTTAATTCTCAGTTTTTTAAAGGGAGCATGTTTATCTACAATACAATTTAAAGCATTTGAGAAGTGGTTCAGAGCCAAATCTAGGTCTGGTATAGATGCAATACAATCAAAGTCACCAAAATAAAGGTCACAAAAAAAGGCCTGTTCATTGAAATCTTTAAAATGCCTCTTGTTGATTTAAACAAGTTTTGGATCTAGGCATCCGTATATCCCTGACACATGCAATGGGACAGTGGTCACTAATATTCAAAGCAAATACTCCCCTCCCAGCATATTTCTCTGGAGTATTTGTAAATATGAGGTCAATCAAAGTCGATTTCATAGGATCCTTTAAGTTTGGACGAGTAGGCTTTGTAATCAGCTGGGACAAATTTAGATTAGTACAAAAATCCTTTAAACAGTCAGCATCCTGCGTTCCCCATGCAATATTAAAATCTTACTACCTCTGGGGTAGTAAAAATGGCAATTAAATCAGTGAGTTCGTTTAGTACACACTCCTTGGCGGAGGGTGGACGATACATTCCAATAACTGTTATTTTTGAGATGGAACCCAACTGAAGACTAAAAGCCAACAATTCAAATTGTTTAGGACTGGAGGTAGCCTTTAACAGAGACACAGAAAGAAGATTCTTTGTGTAAATAACATCACCACCTTTACCTTTCCTATCAGCCCTAAGCACATTGTAACCATTCATAGCAACCTCAGAGTCCAGGGTTTTATCAGTTAACCAGGTTTCAGATAAAATAAAAATATCAGGGTCTGCCTGAGGCCGTGATCTTGACATGATCCATTTTGGGTAATAAACTACGAATGTTAAGATGTAATATTGCCAAAATCTTTCTGCATTTAAAGTCACACAGTTTCAATACAAGTCAGATTTCAGAACAGGAGACCCAAAGACTGGATTATACCTATTAGGAAAAGAAAACAAATAGGCATGTCACCACTTTCAGATACAACATGTGGAACTCTCAGTGACCAAAGAGGAGATGGTAAAAATATACTTACATGTAATGCTAATATTGTTCTCACATCAATTTAGTTGACCAAGAACCTTTCCAATGTTTGATGACAACAGCCATTTTCACCTAGGTGAATTCAGTCTTCCACAAAGTAGCCAGGCCTATTCCAGAAGGAGTCAAAATTGTCAACGAAGGACATGCCCAAGTACTTGGTCAGATGCATTAACCACTAGTGAAGAGACCAAAGACTGCTAAAACACTCAGTCCCACAATGGCGAGGAGATGGAATTGGGCCAGAGACAATAATATGTTCTGCTAATTTCTGAGCATTCTCCAAGACCTGTAAGAAATTCTCTCTTAGCTTTACAGATTTCACACGCATTGTATCATTAGACCCAATATCCAACACAACTGTTTTCAGGGCAGGAATCTGTTTCCTGGTGGTGGGCATGACTTCTGATAACTCCCAATACCCTAGCTCCAGGAAAACAAAGTGTACGTGTATTTTGGACTTCCACCAATCTATTTTGAGCCGGAGCCCTGAGCCCAACCCTAGCCCCACTAGGGGCTCCTCTAACTCGCTCCCCACAAATGACAGGAATAGCAGAGCCCACCGTAGACCCCGGCGATGCCATCACAACGTTGGTGTAGCACAGAGCATTTTTGACCAACCTTAGTGATGCTGTCTTCGTCCTTGATTTGGGGAAACGGGAGTCTCATAAAATGTATGTGTCCTATTGCAGTTTGAATTTAGAAATTGCTCGTTATTAAAAAAGGATTGTTTTTGCTCCATAAAGTAATCCAACAATATGTGAGCCGCCATCGTGTCGATTTCAAGTCTTCTCACTCGAGACAGGTCTCGGTCATCATGAAAGGCAGCACTTTGGGGTGGACACCCACCTGTCTCGATCAATGAGAGAAGACTTGAAATAGACAAGATGTCTGCAAAAATATATAGGTAAATCACATTATCTGGTGTAACGATCTGTAGCTAGTTCTCTGCGCTTGTGTGTCTCTACACCTGGGACACACTCAGACACACTGAACTGGACTACACTGTTCATTCAAATTGTTTTTTTTTGTTTGTTACTTTTACCAAATAACGTTCTTGTTTAATACCCAATTCCCTTGAATTAGCATTAAATAGTGTACACTCCACTGTATTCTAGAATGACAAATAAACAAACATTCTTTGGATATAGCTGAATGTTTAGCATCTGTTTGATGCTACAGAGCCCTGTACAGGTTATATAAATATCTTCCGTGAATCCATACGGGCAGACAAATTTCAAAGAGTGATGGAAAATATAAATTTTTATTTTATGATGGTTCTACATCAGGGCTTTCCAACCTTGTTTAAATCAAATTTTATTGGTCACATACACATGTTTAGTAGATGTTATTGCGGGTGTAGCGAAATGCTTGTGTTTCTAGCTCCAACAGTGCAGTAATATCTAACAATTTCACAACAATACACACATCTAAAGTAAAGGAATGGAATTAAGAATATATAAATATTTGGACAAGCAATGTCAGAGCAGCATAGACTAAGATAGAATAGAAGACAGTATATACATATGAGATGAGCAATGCAAAATATGTAACCATTATTAAAGTGGCCAGTGATTTCAAGTCTACGTACAGTTGAAGTCGGAAGTTTGCATACACCTTAGCCAAATACATTTAAACTCAGTTTTTCACAATTCCTGACAGTTAATCCAAGTAGAAATGTCCTGTCTTAGGTCAGTTAGGATCACCACTTTATTTTAAGAATGTGAAATGTCAGAATAATAGAAGAGAGAATTATTTATTTCAGCTTTTGTTTCTTTCATCACATTCCCAGTGGGTCAGACGTTTGCATACACTCAATTAGTATTTGGTAGCATTGCCTTTAAATTGTTTAACTTGGGTCAAATGTTTTGGGTAGCCTTCCACAAGCTTCCCACAATAAGTTGGGTGAATTTTGGCCCATTCCTCATGACAGAGCTAGTGTAACTGAGTCAGGTTTGTAAGCCTTCTTGCTCGCACACGCTTTTTCAGTTCTGCCCACACATTTTCTATAGGATTGAGGTCAGGGCTTTGTGATGGCCACTCCAATACCTTGATTTTGTTGTCCTTTGTTTTGCCACAACTTTGGAAGTATGCTTGTGGTTATTGTCCATTTGGAAGACCCATTTGCGACCAAGCTTTAACTTCCTGACTGATGTCTTGAGATGTTGCTTCAATATATCCACATAATCTTCCATCCTCGTGATGCCATCTATTTTGTGAAGTGCACCAGTCCCTCCTGCAGCAAAGCACCCTCACAACATGATGCTGCCACCTCCGTGCTTCACGGTTGGGATGGTGTTCTTCGGCTTGCAAGCCTCCCCCTTTTTCCTCCAAACATAATGACCATAATGACCAGTTCTATTTTTGTTTCATCAGACCAGAGGACATTTCTACAAAAAGCATGATCTTTGTCCCCATGTGCAGTTGCAACCCGTAATCTGGCTTTTTTTATGGCGGTTTTGGAGCAGTGGCTTCTTCCTTGCTGAGCGGTTATGTCGATATAGGACTCGTTTTACTGTGGCTATAGATACTTTTGTACCTGTTTCCTCCAGCATCTTCACAAGGTCCTTTGCTGTTCTGGGATTGATTTGCACTTTTCGCACCATAGTACGGGTCTCCTTGCTGAGTGGTATGAAGGTCCCATGGTGTTTATACTTGCGTACTATTGTTTGTACAGATGAGCGTGGTACCTTCAGGCATTTGGAAATTGCTCCCAAGGATGAAACAGACTTGTGGAGGTCTACAATTCTTTTTCTGAGGTCTTGGCTGATTTCTTTAGATTTTTCCATGATGTCAAGCAAAGAGGCACTGAGTTTGAAGGTAGGCCTTGAAATACATCCATCCACAGGTACACCTCTAATTGACTCAAACGATGTCAATTTGCCTATCAGAAGCTTCTAAAGCCATGACATAATTTTCTGGAATTTTCCAAGCTGTTTAAAGGCACAGTCAACTTAGTGTATGTGAACTTCTGACCCACTGGAATTGTGATACAGTGAATTATAAGTAAAATCTTCTGTCTGTAAACAATTGTTCGAAAAATTACTTGTGTCATGCACAAAGTAGATGTTCTAACCGACTTGCCAAAACGATAGTTTGTTAACGAGAAATTTGTGGAGTGGTTGAAAAACCTAAGTGCATGTAAACTTCCGACTTCAACTGTAGATAGGGCAACACCTTCTAATGTGCTAGTGATGGCTATTTAACAGTCTGATGGCCTTGAGATTGAAACTGTTTTTCAGTCTCTCTGTCCCAGCTTTGATGCACCTGTACTGACCTCGCCTTCTGGATGATAGCGGGGTGAACAGGCTGTGGCTCGGGTGGTTGTTGTCCTTGATGATCTTTTTGGCCTTCCTGTGACATCGAGTGCTGTGGGTGTCCTGGAGAGCAGGTAGTTTTCCAAGCCAAATGTCTTTAGCCTCCTGCGGTTGAAGAGGTGCTGTTGCGCCTTCTTCACCACACTGTCTGTGTGGGTGGACCATTTCAGTTTGTCAGTGATATGTACGCCGAGTTACTTGAAGTTTTCCACCTTCTCCACTGTGGTGCCGTCGATGTGGATAGGAGGGTGCTCTCTCTGCTGTTTCCTGAAGTCCACGATCAGCTCCTTTGTTTTGTTGATGTTGGGTGAGAGGTTATTTTCCTGGCACCACACTCCCAGGGCCCTCACCTCCTCCCTGTAGGCTGTCTCATCGTTGTTGGTAATCAGGCCTACTGCTGTTGTCATCTGCAAACTTGTTGATTGAGTTGGAGGAATGCGTGGCCACGCAGTCATGGGTGAACAGGGAGTACAGGAGGGGGCTGAGCACGCACCCTTGTGGGGCCCCAGTGTTTAGGATCAGTGATGTGGAGGTATTGTTTTCTACCTTCACCCCCTGGGTGCGGCCCGTCAGGAAGTCCAGGATCCAGTTGCACAGGGCGGGGTTCAGACCCATGACCTTAAGCTTAATGATGAGCTTGGAGGGTACTAGGGTGTTGAATGCTGAGCTATAGTCAATGAACAACATTCTTACAAAGGTATTCCTCTTGTCCAGATGGGATAGGGCAGTGTGCAGTGCGATGGCGATTGCATTATCTGTGGGGTGGTAAGCAAATTGAAGTGGGTCTAGGGTGTCAGGTAAGGTAGTGATATGATCCTTGACTAGTCTCTCAAAGCACTTCATGATGACAGAAGTGAGTGCTACGGGGCGATAGTCATATAGTTCAGTTACCTTATCTTTCTTGGGTACAGGAACAATGGTGGACATCTTGAAGCATGTGGAGACAGCAGACTGGGATAGAGTGATTGAATATGTCCGTAAACACACCAGCCAGCTGGTCTGCGCATCTGAGGACGTGGCTAGGGATACCGTCTGGGCCGGCGGCCTTGCGAGAGTTAACACGCTTAAATGTCTTACTCACATCGGCCACTGTGAAGTAGAGCCCACAGTTCTTGGTAGCAGGCCACGTCGTGGCACTGTGTTATCCTCAAAGCGGGCAAAGGTGTTTAGCTTGTCCGGAAGCAAGACATTGGTGTCTGCGTCGTTGCTGGTTTTCCCTTTGTAGTCCGTGATTGTCTGTAGACTCTGCCGCGTACGTCTTGTGTCTGAGTCGTTGAATTGCGACCCCACTTTGTCTCTGTACTGACGTTTTTCCTGTTTTATTGCCTTACGGAGGGAATAACTACTTTTTGTATTCGGCCATATTCCCAGTCACCTTGCCATGGATAAATGCAATGGTTCGCGCTTTCAGTTTTGCACGGATGCTGCCATCTATCCACGGTTTCTGGTTAGGGTAGGCTTTAATAGTCACGGAGAGCTACCGTCCTTTAGGTTTTCACTCCAACACTAATCTAGCACACCTGATTCTAATAATTAGCTAGTTGATAAGCTGAACCAGGTTAGTTACAACTGGAATTGGAGCGAAAATCTACAGGAGGGTAGCTCTCCGTGAACAGAGTTCTCCAACCCTGTTCTACATGGTCTTATCCTGAGCCACACTGGCTGGGTTACACAGGCAGCCCAATTCTGATCTTTTTTTCAACTAATTGGTCTTAATCACATCAGATCTTTTTCAGAACTGATATGATTGGTCTTTTGACCAATTAGTGAAAAAAATTATCAGAATTGGGTTGCCTGTGTAAACACAACCATAGTCCTTTATCCAGCTTCGGTTCACTGGCAATTGTGTTTGGCATGGTGGGCTGAGGAAGCAGAGACTCTTTGTGCTTATGGCAATGGGCTTGTCCTGTCTGCGGTGAACTGCCAACTGGATAAGACTCTTCCGAAAGTGGTGTAGGGCTTCTTAACCACCAACTGTTTGGTCTTCTTGTAGAACATTTGCTGGAACTGGTTGTGGTGTTAGCATTTTACACTTTTTGTGGAAGGGACGTAGGGCAACACGCCTTTGTCGGTAAATGTATTAATCAAATGGGACTGGCTAGCGTATTGTTTAGGGACAATGAGAAGAAAGATCAGTCAACAAAGTGAATGGACTGAGGGGCTAAAGAAGGCTGTTCTTACACAGTATGAATTGTTGTGTATGGGGTATTTTTCAGCAGGGCACTGTGGAATAACTCCAGATGACCTTTTTTTGTAAAACTCAGGTTAAAAGAGAAGAGGGGTAGACTAAATTGATTACATGGTCTGGAAGGTACTGTGTGGTCCTCGGGCTAGCTAACCACCTGTAAACGCATAACACAAACCATACAAACACTGCTGCTTCTAGCTCCGACAGTGCAGTAATATCTAACAAGTAATACCTAACAAATTACACAACATATACCCAATACACACAAATCTAAGTAGGAATGAATTAAGACTATATACATATGGACGAGCAATGTCAGAGCGGGACGGACAAAGATACATTAGAATAGTATATAAAAACAGTATATATGTATGAGATGAGTAATGCAAGATATGTAAACATTATTAAGTGACTAAGATACCGTAGAATAGCATAGAATACAGTATATACACTACCGTTCAAAAGTTTGGGGTCACTTAGATTTTCTTTTCAAAAACAAGGACATTTCTATTTTTTTATCCATTAAAATAACATCGAATTGATCAGAAATACAGTGTAGACATTGTTAATGTAGTGAATGACTATTGTAGCTGGAAACTGCAGATTTTTTATGGAATATCTACGTACAGAGGCCCATTATCAGCAACCATCACTCCTGTGTTCCAATGGCACGTTGTGTTAGCTAATCCAAGTTTATAATTTTAAAAGGCTAATTGATCATTAGAAAAACGTTTTGCAATTATGTTGGCACAGCTGAAAACACAGCTGACTGAGATCGCTCTCTCCCTCTCACTAATCCACCCTCAGAGCCTCTGTGAGCATGGGGTGGTGCTGGACGAGGCAGGGTAAGGCAAACGCTCGCTGTCCGCGCCAATTACAGCTGATTCCTTTAGATTTCTCCCCAACTGTGATGGGTCCTTTATAGATGGCTGCTCTCTTTTCTCTGAGGGTAGAGATGGAGAGGGGCAGGAGGGTGTGAAGGCTCTTGTAATGCAGGTTTTTCGGAATCAAGCACAGGAAACAGAGATGATACAAAACTTCTTTAATAGAAGGAAACAAACTACTAAACCAGTAGTATAGCCACTGCTCACGATACACACGGAGCCACAATGTACAGGAAATAATCACGGACAAAACCCAGGGGGGAACAGAGGGATTAAATAAGGACACATGCAATTAGGGAAATGGGAACCAGGTGTGAATGAGACAAGACAAACGGAAAATGAGAAATGGATCGGTGGTGGCTAGAACTCCGGTGACGTCGACCGCCGGTAGCCGCCCGAACTAGGAGAGGGACCGACATCAGCGGAAGTCGTGACAGAGGGAGAGCGCAGGAGGGAGAGAGAGCGAGAGCGAGGGGGAGAAGAGGGAGTAAGAAGGGGTGGGTGATTGCATGAAGCTTTGCCCCGGTCGCTCAGTCAGCCTGTTGCCGTTGCCTCCTGTTTCTGTTGCCTCGCAGCAAGTTGTGTTTTTGCCTCAGTCGGGAAGGAATGAATGAATGATCTATAGTGAACTGGGTCGTCAAATTCCATACACAAGTTCCATACATAAATTCAGGTGATGTATCTATCCTACTGTTTCATTTGTTTGTCAAGTTTTATGCTTTGTCTGTCATTGGGATGTTAAAGACATTACCTTTTGGTGTCTTAGAAAAGGTATGATGAGTCTGTAGTTATTTGGTAGTGTTAATTTTATCATATAGTTTAGTGTTTTACCTGTCGATTGAGCTGTCAGTCTGAGGCATTTAGCAAGGGATTTTGTTGAGGGTTCAGGCAGCCCTGTTGAATGTACCTTTTAATTGTTAATGTTATTTGAATACGTTTGTGGTATCTGATCAAATTGAGTTGTTTGCGATTAATTTCTATACATTGACTTTACGAAGTGCATTTTCCATTTTTATGAATCACTTTAGTTGTTCAATATGGCAGGCATTGCATAAGTATGTTTTTCAGGTAAAATAACAATTGTTTAATAACTGTTATTGTGGTAATAGACATTGTCACCATTGTCACTATGACATTGACAGTTCAGACAAAATCGCCTGTTGGCATCGCAGGTTGTGTAGCCTATTCATTACTTTACCAGATGGAAACCCCCTGTTGTTTCTCCACTGTCCTTTACACCCTTACAATTTCCAAACAATGTGCTTTTGTTCCCCGGATTTAACAATAAAGACCGCAATTAATAGGATTAGGGCTCGTGGCAGACTTTTGTTTTAACTAAGATTCTATTTTTAAGTCTGAAATTTAGTTTTACACAATGAGCTGTAATGGACACTTGGCCGGAGCATCCCTAATCTGTGAATTTTGATTGTCTGTTCGGAATCGGTCATGTGAAATCATTTGCTGCCCCTTTCTCTCAATAGCAGCAAATTGGCAGTGTGTCAATCTATCTCTCCATTGGTTCTAGAGTGGCGCAAAATCCTGTTTTTTTTCCCTCGATGCTGCACTCACAGATTATTTGCAGATTTGCTGAAATATATAATTCGGTGCACATGACCCCTCTGCCCAAAATTGTTTTGTTTTCGTTTCCAAACTATGTGATCAATGGAGATTAGTTAAATAGTGGAGGCCCCATTATAGTCCTTTCACGAGAGTGTCATTTTACTGCAAGTGCAGCCAGGCAGGTACTCTAAAAAGAATACAATAAAAACAGCATCAAGACTCCTCTCTGCTCTCGTCTTCCCTTTTGCGTTTCACACATGCCTTAGGTCAGTATTGTCTGCCACTGACCAACGAAGAAATAAAATATTCAACAGCCAGGTGTCTACCGGTGCCCAGTGTCCCTCGCCACCCAGGCTCTCTTGCTCTCTCGCGCAGCTCAATTATACTGTAATTTAAAAAGTATATTAAGTAGGAAAGGGCTTTCTTCAGGGTCCTTAATTTAGAGTATTCTGAACATTAAACCTATCAGGAAGTTGGTGTTCCTATCTCCACCAGTGTAAGAGCCGTGGGGTTCTAAGAATTGCAAAGAGCCTGTGGTATTAGTGGAATGAGAGAGTCATCTTCAATCTACTATATGTAAATAAACCTTAACCCAACAGTAATTGTAATTTATAATTTTAAAAACGTATGATAATTATTTTGCCACAAGCAGGATTGAAACCCTGGTATATAGGAGTGGAAGCCATTGTTGTTACCATTAAGCCATGGAGACTTGAGTGTTGGCAGTCTAAAATGGTGGATTTAGAGAGCAACAGGTGAAATGGTGTGTTTTTACACGTAGTTGATTATTCCTGGCTTGCTAGTTACCTTGCTAGCTACATTTCTAGATTAGATTGAAGGATGGCATGCTAGCAAGTTAGTCTATATTTGTTAAGAGAGTGCTTGCTAGCTAGCTAGAGAAAGTAGTTGTGTGGTCAGTAGCCTAGTTAGGGTCAGTAGTTGTGTGGTTGTGGTCAGTACTTGTGTGGCTGTGTTGCAGGTTCTTTGGGCGCTATAGATTGGACGTGTTCTGTAGTTGTGGTCAGTAGTTGTGTGGTTGTGGTCAGTAGTTGTGTGGTTGTGGTCAGTAGTTGTGTAGTTGTGGTCAGTAGTTGTGTGGTTGTGGTCAGTAGTTGTGTGGTTGTGGTCAGTAGTTGTGGAAGTCATTAACATTAAGCCATGGAGACTTGAGTGTTGGCAGTCTAAAATGGCGGATTTAGACAGCACAGGGCGAAATGGTGTGTTTTTACTTTGTCCCACAGTGAAAATGTAGTTGGTATTCCTGTCAGTAATAACAACAATAATTATACTGATAACTAGAAAAGGAAGTCTCAGCTGCCTGTAAATATTATTATTAATGGTAGTGGAAGAAGTTTATAGGTGAAAAGTCTCTGTGCCCTTGAGCAAGGCACTTGATCATAATTGCTCTTCTAAGTCGCTCTGGTTGAAACACCATGTTAACTAATGGGAGTTATTGGAGTGTTTAATTTAAAGTTGGTTTGGAGTGTGTATCTTAAAAGATGTACAGCAGTGTTCCAGAAATTGCATATTCTGTTCACCATAGACCTCCATGTTTAAATTGGCATTTTTCAATACATTTTCTGTGTGCTTTTTACCCCTTTTTTCTCCACAATTTCGTGATATCCAATTGGTAGTTAGTCTTGTCCCATCGCTGCAACTCCCGTACGGACACGGGAAAGGCAAAGGTTTAGAGCCATGCATCCTTCAAAACACGACCCTGCCAAGCCGCACTGCTTTTTGACACACTGCTCACTACCTGGAAGCCAGCCGCAACCAATGTGTCAGAGGAAACAACTGGCAACATGAGTCAGCGTGTATGCGCCCAGCCTGCCACAAGGAGTCGCTAGAGCCATGACAAGATTTGTGGGTAAAACTGAAAAAGCGTATGCGAGCAAGGAGGCCTACAAACCTGACTCAGTTACACCAGCTCTGTCAGGAGGAATGGGCCAAAATTCACCCAACTTATTGTGGGAAGCTTGTGGAAGGCTACCCGAAACGTTTGACCCAAGTTAAACAATTTAAAGGCAATGCTACCAAATACTAATTGAGTGCATGTAAACTTCTGACCCACTGGGAATGTGATGAAAGAAATAAAAGCTGAAATAAATAATTCTCTCTACTGTTATTCTGACATTTCACATTCTGAAAATAAAGTGGTGATCCTAACTGACCTAAGACAGGGAAAGTTTTCTAGGATTAAATGTCAGGAATTGTGAAAAACTGAGTTTAAATGTACAGTGGGGAAAAAAAGTATTTAGTCAGCCACCAATTGTGCAAGTTCTCTCACTTAAGATGAGAGAGGCCTGTAATTTTCATCATAGGTACACTTCAACTATGACAGACAAAATGAAGAAAAAAAATCCAGAAAATCACATTGTAGGATTTTTAATGAATTTATTTGCAAATTATGGTGGAAAATAAGTATTTGGTCACATACAAACAAGCAAGATTTCTGGCTCTCACAGACCTGTAACTTGTTCTTTAAGAGGCTCCTCTGTCCTCCACTCGTTACCTGTATTAATGGCACCTGTTTGAACTTGTTATCAGTATAAAAGACACCTGTCCACAACCTCAAACAGTCACACTCCAAACTCCACTATGGCCAAGACCAAAGAGCTGTCAAAGGACACCAGAAACAAAATTGTAGACCTGCACCAGGTTGGGAAGACTGAATCTGCAATAGGTAAGCAGCTTGGTTTGAAGAAATCAACTGTGGGAGCAATTATTAGGAAATGGAAGACATACAAGACCACTGATAATCTTCCTCGATCTGGGGCTCCACGCAAGATCTCACCCCGTGGGGTCAAAATGATCACAAGAACGGTGAGCAAAAATCCCAGAACCACACAGGGGGACCTAGTGAATGACCTGCAGAGAGCTGGGACCAAAGTAACAAAGCCTACCATCAGTAACACACTACGCCGCCAGGGACTCAAATCCTGCAGTGACAGACGTGTCCCCCTGCTTAAGCCAGTACATGTTCAGGCCCGTCTGAAGTTTGCTAGAGAGCATTTGGATGATCCAGATGAGGATTGGGAGAATGTCATATGGTCAGATGAAACCAAAATATAACTTTTTGGTAAAAACTCAACTCGTCGTGTTTGGAGGACAAAGAACACCATACCTACTGTGAAGCATGGGGGTGGAAACATCATGCTTTGGGGCTGTTTTTCTGCAAAGGGACCAGGACGACTGATCTGTGTAAAGGAAAGAATGAATGGGGCCATGTATCGTGAGATTNGTATATAACAAAGTATTGAGATAAACTTTTGTTATTGACCAAATACTTATTTTCCACCATAATTTGCAAATAAATTCATTAAAAATCCTACAATGTGATTTTCTGGATTTTTTTTCCTCATTTTGTCTGTCATAGTTGAAGTGTACCTATGATGAAAATTACAGGCCTCTCTCATCTTTTTAAGTGAGAGAACTTGCACAATTGGTGGCTGACTAAATACTTTTTTGCCCCACTGTATTTGGCTAAGGTGTATGTAAACTTCCGACTTCAACTGTATGTGGTATGTTCTGTATTTGGGTAGAAAGCTAATATATGTTTTTGGTTAGAGCGTTATGTTTTGTGAGGAAGGTCTGAATTCGGTCATTGAGAATACAGTAGAACAATTTTTCCCATGTTACTAGCGACACATTCGCCTATAATTATTAGGGTCTGATTTGTCACCTTTTTTGTATACTGGGTTATGAGCGCCTGGTTCCAAGTATTAGGGAAGCATCCACTTAATAAGAGGGTCTTCACACTTAACCTTTTCACAAAAATACCCTCAGCTACACGTATACTGCAATGTAAACTTGTGAACATGTCACATTTCGACCGCTACCTCCACGACACTCGCCCGACAGACAGTTGCCCGCCTCTAATCTGGGCAGTGTAAACATAATTATTATTTCAGTCGCAATTTGCTTTTACCTCATATAACTTCCATGATATTGATGAAATGAAGCCTGGTTTGTTCTAAGGTAACCTTAATACGGTAGCTAATGTAAGCCTAAGAGCGCCTATCTAGCTATGTTTCAGCTAAACCAGGGCTCTCCAACCCTGTTCGTGGAGAGATACCCTCATGTAGTTTTTCACTCCAACCCCAGTTGTAACTAACCTGTTTCAGTTTATCAACTAGCAATTTATTAAAATCAGGTGCGCTAGATTAGGATTGGAGCAAAAGCCTACAGGACGGTAGCTCTTCAGGAACAGGGTTGGAGAGCCCTGAGCTAAACGTCAGCATTTACGTAGCTACAGTCAGCACATTTATATGAGGATGCAGAAATTATTTCATTTACCTAGTTGTGTAGCCTAATTTATACAGTAATATGAATGACACTATGATAACTTTACTGAACATGTATATTCGTATGGGAGGGGTAAACTTTAATTATCGATTTGCTAACGTTACATGATCATGAAGCATGTTTGTTAGTTAGCCTTCTTAGTTAGCGAACTAGCAGGAGTTAGCTGTGGATTGTCAGCTAATTTAATGTGTACGGAAATGAAAATAAACCCTTTGTCTGCACATGCTTGTCGATAACACAAGGAATAAGTACACAACTATAATGTAACTATATACACCGGGGAACCAGTACCGAGTCGATGTGCAGGGGTATGAGGTAATTGAGATAGATATGTACAGATAGGTAGGGGTAAGGTGATGATAATGAGAAAAAACAGCAGAGTATTTGACGAGTCAGAAGGGTTAGTGCAAATGGGGGTCAATACAGATAGTCCAGGTAGCTATTTGGTAAACTATTTAGCAGTCTTGTGGCTTGGTGGTAGAAGCTGTTCAGCGTCCTGTTGGTACCAGACTTTGTGGGTAGGTACCGCTTGCCGTGCGGTACCAGAGAACAGTTTATGACTTGGGTGGCTGGAGCCTTTGACAATTTTTAGGAACTTCTTATGACACCGCCTGGTATAGAGGTTCTGGATAGCAGGGAGCTTGGCCCCAGTGATGTACTGGGCCATACGCAGTACCCTCTGTAGCACCTTGCGATTGGATGCCAAGCAGTTGCCATACCAAGCGGTGACGCAGCCTGCTACCAATGGTGCAGCTGTAGACATTTTTGAGGATCTGAGGGCCCATAGTAAATCTTTCCGGCCTCCTGAGGGGGAAGAGGTTTTGTCTTGCCTTCTTCACGAGTGTGTTGGTGTGTGTGGACCGTATTAACCTATTAGGGAGCAGTGGGGCGCTAGCAACACTACCAGGTGAAATGCAAGGCGCCAAATTCAAAATCCAAAAGTTGAATTATTAAACATGCACCAATATACAAGTGTTTCATACTCATCAAAAGCTCTGTTTCTTGGCAATATCACAGCGTTGTCAGATTTCAAAAAGGCTTTACGGCGAAAGCACCACATTTGATTGTTTGAGGGTAGCACCTTCACTATTTTTGCCATTACCATGAATTCATAAGCCATCACGGTTCACACAAAACACATTTCACAGCGAAAACAAATCAATTACCTGTTGAAGAACTTCTGCTGAGGTCCTCCTAAGTGTCCAACGAAGACAATCCATGGTTCTTTTGTTAGAAAAAGTAATGTATTATATCCTTAATGTCCTGTAGTCCATGATCAGCTCCTTTGTCTTGCTGACGTTGAGGGAAAGATTGTTGTCCTGGCACCACACTGCCAGGTCACTGACCTCCTCCCTATAGACTGTCTCATCATCATCAGTGATCAGGCCTTCCACCATCGTGTGTCATCAGCAAACTTAATGATGATGTTGGAGACGTGTGAGGCTACGCAGTCATGGGTGAACAGGGAGTACGGGAGGGGACTAATCACGCACCCCTGAGGGTCTCCCGTGTTGAGGGTCAGTGTGGAAGATGTGTTGTTGCCTACCCTTACCACTTGGGGGAGGCCGTCAGAAAGTCCAGGATCCAGTTGCAGAGGCATGTGTTCAGTCCCAGGGTCCTGAGCTTAGTGATGAGCTTGGAGGGCACTATGGTGAGTACTGAGCTGTAGTGAATGAACAACATTCTCACATGCAGTGCCTTCAAAGTATTCACACCCCTTGACTTTTTCATATTTTGTTGTTACAGCCTGAATTGGGGTCGGCAGGTAGCCTAGTGGTTAGACCGTTGGGCCAGTAACCGAAAGGTTGCTAGATTGAATCCCCGAGCTGAAAATCTGTCGTTCTGCCCCTGAACAAGGCAGTTAACCCACTGTTCCTAGGCCGTCATTGTAAATAAGAATTTGTTCTTAACTGACTTGCCTAGTTAAATAAAAAATTTAATTGAAAATGTATTAAATTGCAATAAAATTGTCACTGGTCTACACACAATACCACAATGTCAGTGTAATGATGTTTTTTCTAAATGTTTACAAATTAATATAAAATGAAATGTCTTGAGTCAATAAGCATTCAACCCCTTTGTTATGGCACTAAAGTAATACTACAAAAAATTTGGCAAAGCAATTCACTTTTTGTCCTGAATAGAAAGTGTTATGTTTGGGGCAAATACAACACATTAGAGTACCACTCTCCATATTTTCAAGCATAGTGGTGGTTGCATTATGTTGTTGGTATGATTGTAATCATCAGAAACGGCATGGAGCTAGGCACAGGCAAAATCTTAAAGGAAAACCTGGTTCAATCTGCTTTCCACCAGACACTGGGTGATGACTTCACATTACAGCAGGACAATAACCTAAAACACAAAGCCAAATCTACCTTTGACTTTAATCTGCTTGGAAATCTATAGGAAGACCTAAAAATCACTGTCTAGAAATGATCTACAACCACTTTGACACAGCTTGAAGAATTTTGAAAATAATAAATGGGAAAATTCTGCACCATCCAGGTGTGGAAACTCAGACTTACTCAGAAAGACTCAGCTATAATCGCTGCCAAAGGGTATTATAACATATATTGACTCAGGGGGTTGAATACTTATCTAATCAAGATGATTAGGGTTTTATTTGAATTTATCTTTTTTTTTCCAAATGTAAGAATTTTCTTCCACTTTGACAGAGAGTATTTTGAGTAGGTTGTTGACAAAGTACGACGAATCCCCCTAACACAACTAAATGTGGCTCACGACCTGGATTCGGTCTTATGTAGCAAAATGTGAAATGGTGTTTTTTACATTGGATAAAAGTAGAGACGCAGAGCTACAAAATGGTATATCATACACTGCATTTGAGGAACAATGGGAAAGTAATTCTGCTTTGAAAGGTGATCAACTTGTAAACTCACTTTTGAGAAAATGGCCTTTGAATGTTTGGGTATCTAGTGAAGAGCTCCTCTTTGTCTATAACATTCAGCATCGTTCCCACCCTCTTAAGCTTTAGCCCCACCCATCTCGTTTAGCTCTCGGAGCGTTCAGAGCGCACACTTGACACTCTGGCCAATGATTTGTTTACCTCTGGATAACATGAAAACAGCCTAACCAGCTCTGCTGGCAACATATTCATTATGCTTTTTTGCAGACGTTTACTGACACTGGCCATATTCAACTGGTGTTGTACACATGTCAAGTGATGTTAGCTAACGAGCCAGCCAGCTAACGTTAGCTAGTTAAACAACAATGAACATAGTGCCAATACTGCCTAACATTAGACTCTAACTAGAAAAGAAAACCGCTCTGGGAAACGAATAATAACGTCCGCAAGGGAGCCAGATAATGTTAGCTAGCTAACAATACACTTTAGCATAAGACATAGCTAGCTAGCTAACAGGACACTTTAGCTTAAGACATATAGCTAGCTAGCTAGGTAAACACCGTGAACAATGCCACAGTACTGGGAGCTAACCAACCAGGTCCAATGTTATCTAGCTAATATTAGGAAAAAGAAAAGCAAACTGCTCTGGGAAACCAATAATAAAGTCCGCTAGGGAGCCAGCCAGCCAACGTTAGCTAGCTAGCTAACAGTACACTAGCTTGAAATGAAACCACTTTGTCAAATTTAGAAACGTGTAATATCTGAAAATGTAGCTAGACTATTTTACCTGTTTACATCAACATGCATAATGGACTCGTCCCCCTGTCAGGAATGCCATTCCACAGTTGCCCTTAGTTTGAAGATGCAATCCGGAGACAGGTGTTTTCTCCGTCTCTTTAGCTATCATACTCTTAATTCCACTGATTTCAAAATATGATCCTCCAGAAAATGGAGAGCAACACTTATGCAGCTCCACTACACAATATATTTTTTTAAAAGCCACGTTTGACAGGATTACCAACAGACTGACGAGCTCAAATAGACAGACGCCTTCAATATGGCAGACCAATCCAATACTCTCTCGGCATATCCAGCCCACTCATTATCTCAGCCGATCATGGCTAGTGGGAAGGTTGCCACTTTTTCTGTGGCTTAACCAACAAGGCTCGTAATGTAACAATTGTATTCGTATTTACAGATGGCATACAAGTTTGTTATTAAGGCACATGAAAGCTCACATGTTCGAGAAGGAATTTCTGGCAAAAAAAATATTTTGCTAAAAAAAATGTTTACGTTCAAACGGTTCTTTTGTAAAGTTGTGACTTGTGACATACGCCTAGTTTCCTGAATCGGGTCACAAATGTGGAAAAAGTCAAGGGTTGTGAATACTTTCTGAAGGCACTGTTGGTGTTCCAGCGTGTCTGGGATGATGGTGTTGTGAGCCATGTAATCCATCTGGCCCCGCCTTGTGAATGTTAACCTGTTTAAAGGTTTTACTCAAATCGGCCATGTAAGAGCGAGATCATAGATGTCCAGAACAGCTGGTGCTCTCATGCATGGTTCAGTGTTGCTTGTCTTGAAGTGAGCATAGAAGGAATGTAGGCATTTGGGTTTCCCTTTGTAACCTGTGATAGTTTGCAAGCCCTGCCACATCCGACGAGCGTCAGAGCTTGCGTAGTAGGAGTCGATCTTAGATGTTTGATGACTTGTTGGAGGTCGTAGGGGGTTTCCTTATAAGAGTCCCAATTTGTGTCCCGCTCCTTGAAAGACGCTGCCCTAGCCTTTAGCTCAGTGCGGATGCTGCCTGTAATCCACGACTTCTGGTTGGGATATGTACGTACTGTCACTGTGGGGATGACTTCGTTGATGCTCTTATTAAATGAAGCCAGTGCTCAAACCGAGGTTAGTGATTTGCTGTTCTGATGTCGAAGCCGTTTTCCATCATAGGAAATGATGGCAGAGACATTATGTACAAAAATAGTTAAGATCAGGATAAAAAAATCACGCAGAATTGGTCAGGACCCCATAAAACGTCCGCTATCCACTGCAGCGCCGACCTTAAAAACTCTCTAAGAGATGTCTCCCACACTACCCCCTTTGAGTGTTAGTGTAAAGGAAAAGGCTCTTCAACACCACATGTCCCTGCAAGAACAACCTTAATTACCTTAATACCAGTAGACAGAATTTTTGCTCTTGTTAGCCAAATAAAAAATGAAAGGCTTTTAAAATATCCACACATTTGTGAATCATTACATGAATCAAGTGTGTAACACTATGTATATGGTTTCAATAAGAAGCTCATGTATAGTTTGAATTGCTATCCTTATTTTGTTTTTCTATATACTATGTTATTTACGGTATGCTAATAGAATAAATAAAATAAAAAATAAAAAAACTGCACTCACATGAAGAAAGGATGTGGCTTTGGCCACACCACTTCCAAGGCTAGTGTAAACAGAAAGGTAGAACATTTGATGTTGAAGAGAAATAGATCTCGCTAGACATATTTTACTCGTGTAAATCCACCCAAAGGCTTTGTATTTTCTTTGAAAATTCATCTTGTGTAATTTGATAGTCAATTGGATGTTTTAATTGTGTGTTCTAGAGAGCTGAGTTTTTCTTGGATATTTCTTTGGTTTAAATAAGGTCTTCAGATATTATTCCATAGACTTGATGATCTTTCCAAATGTTGCCATTTTGAATGGCTAGATCATTCTTCTGTTCTCCATTTAGACCATTCCATTTCTCCCAGAACTGGTTTCCATCAATAGACTTTCAGTGTTTTCAAAATGTTTCCATTTCTTCCATCTTAGGTTATGTTTGTATTCTTTCAATGTGTCACAATTATTCTTGCCGAACGTCTGTATCTTGTGGTTGGTAATGTGGTAATGTTTTCTATTGGATAAATATCTAAATAAAATTCCTTGAGCTTACATTTAGCATCCAACCATTTCTCTTTTTAAGGTTTCCAATTAGAATTGTTAATTGTTTTGTCTTTTGCATAAATGTGCTTTTGTGGCTGCATTATGATAAATCTAATGAATGTATTTCTCGCTCGCTCTCTGTCTCTCTCACTTTTCCCTCCGTTCTTTTGTCCTCCCAAGGCAACAAATCCTTCAACATGATGTCCCCCACCGGAGACAACACGGAGCTGCTGGCTGAAATAAAAGCGGGGAAGAACCTGAAGCCCACCCTACACAGTAAAGGCTACACAACAGTCTTCTCCAACAGCGGCCTCCCGGGCAATAATGTATGTGGCTTCTACACTGTCGTAACATCATTAAATGTGAAGACTGTTATCAATTCTCTGTGTAATTATTCCGTGATTAAACAAATCACAGAATAGTAATTAACTAGGAAGTCGGAGCACCACAAGATTTTTTTTAAAGAGTCTCTATTTCCCAAATGTATATTTTCATATATTATTGATTAGTCACTTATTAATGTATTATTACCTCAGTCATATTCTGAATGTCGCAAACCCTTGAATATCTGCACGAACCCTAGCATAAGTCATGAATCAGCGATATACAAATTGGCGTAATTATTTATTTACTAACTAAATAATCACAGAATTACATAAACACACACAATAGGTCATACGTTGGTTACTAACATGATACAAAGAAAACTCCCAAGTGGATGAAACCGATATGACGGCTTGGTAGACAAAGGAATGGGGTGGGGCCAGCTCAAGAGCGGGAAACTCAGTGGACCCACGTACATACAGTTGATAACTACACTCATTGAAATGCTAATACTTTGAACATGCACAGCCACTCATTCCAAAATAAATTGCAATTTACATATTTACGAGTGTATGCCTTTGTTGTCCCTCTCTGTGATCGCCGGTCCGTCTGCTGGATAGTCAGAGATCAGTCTTTCGTAGTTGTAGCTGTTTTTAATGGATACGTCAGGCCTACCATTCGGTTGTTCGATCGGTTGCATTTACCAGACTAAAGTACTTAAACAGCTGCAGACTGAATAATTGGTCTTTAGTTTGTAGATTTCAGCATGGGGATGATCCCCACGTTCTCTGGTCTTGTCATTCGGTATAGGTGTAGTTTAAACCATTTTGCAACATCCGGCTCACACCTTAGTCTGCTTGGTTTATAGAGTGGTAGCCATTTCAACGTGGGGGCCCTGTCCCTGCGTTCTCTTGACTAAATGTAATTTTTTTGTCACAAGTCCTTTTATTATGGAACACCCCTCTGTGGAAAGGGGCGTTCCATGACGTTTGGGTATAATGTCTGTGCTCACAGGGGAGTGGCCACTGACTGATCATAAGTTACTATGAAAAACAATTATAATTTAGAAGACTAAGATCACATTATCTTTCCAAAAGTATTCTTATACTTAATCATTTATTTCATTTATTTCATTAAACATTCAGATACAAACTCCATAATTGAGAAGTGTATACAAACAAAGATACAGTAATGTGGGTCTCCTGTCTTTCATGGGGTCACCAAATTAAACAAATTCGACATGGTCATTCTTTGCTTCCCCACCGACCGGTTCCACATTCTCAAAAATAGATGTTTTGATGGGAACAGCTTCTCTGTTCCACTGTGAAATCCACTCTCCCCATACTGCATGTCCAAAGGGGGAGAGGGTCTCTTCAAGGAATATACGAACTGTCGTTAAGTCATAAAACTGTGGAGAGAGAGAGGGATCCTGAGTCATGACAACACCAACACTAGATAGATAGATTAGAGTCATTGTAGCAGACACTTTTATCCACACACCACAGCGACTTACAGTATGATTCGCATATTCTGTATGGGTCAAATCCTAACTCCAATTTAAATAAAATGTTCACTTAGTCATGCTTTGGTGTCAATAGGAGACAAAGTGAAAATTTTACTTAGGGGCAAATCATAACTTCCACTGAAGTACATATTCAAGGAAAACTCGTGCTGTTATAAGCTCCAGCAGGCTCCAACCAACGGCTCAAGCCATCAAAGCCATACACACTTTGAAAAAAGGGTTCTTCTGCTGTCCCCATAGTAGAACCATTTTTGGTTCCAGGTAGGACCCTGGTTCCATGTAAAAAGGAACTGGAACCAAAAAGGGTTCTTCAAAGGGTTTGCCTATGGGGACATCTGAAGAACCCTTTTAGGTTGTAGATAGTACCCTTTTTTCTAAGAGTGTAAATGCAAAGTCCTGTTTTGGTTGGTGATATAGAGAAGTTTTTTTTTTCCATGTTGCTGAGGATACCGTAGTATTAGCAAAGCAGTTTGACTCATTCAGTAATCTATGTTGCAGGTAATATGGGATCACTGGTCCTTCTTAAAGAGACATTACAACAACATTCTATCATTTGGTCTGTTGACCATAGGACATTTTCAAACAAACTGTGCCATCCTACTGTATCTACTTGCCAAAGCAGGAGTTAGCAGATGTAGAACAGTGGTACACACCCCCTTTGACGTTGCCCAATAGTTCTCCTCTTACTACTGACCGTGGGAATCCATGGCAGAAGACGGATGGCAAGAGCCAAACCACAGAAATATTAATATCAGTGACATTTCACCTCATAGACAGTAGTAGAAGTAGTCAGACCTGAGTATGAGGAGAGACTAACTTTGTGTACACTTGTAGACACCCAACAAATAGTAATTGTTTGCAGGTAGCTGAGGGAAAGGGTTGTCATTATAACCAGGATGTACAGTGCCTTTCAAAAGTATTCACCCCCCTTGGCGTTTTTCCTATTTTGTTGCATTACAACCTGTAATTCGAATGGATTTTTATTTGATGTAATGGACATACACAAAATAGTCCAAATTGGTGAAATGAAATGAAAAAAATTACTTGTTTCAATAAATTCAAAGAAATATATAACGGAAAAGTGGTGCGTGCATATGTATTCACCCCCTTTGCTATGAAGCCCCTAAATAAGATCTGGTGCAACCAATTACCTTCAGAAGTTACATAATTAGTTAAATAAAGTCCACCTGTGTGCAATCTGTGTCACATGATCTGTCACATGATCTCAGTATATATTCACCTGTTCTGAAAGGCCCCAGAGTCTGCAACACCAATAAGCAAGGGGCACCATGAAGACCAAGGAGCACTCCAAACAGGTCAGGGACAAAGTTGTGGAGAAGTACAGATCAGGGTTGGGTTATAAAAAAATATCCAAAACTTTGAACATCCCACGGAGCACCATTAAATCCATTATTAAAAAATTGAAAGAATATGGCACCACAACAAACCTGCCACCAAAACTCACATACCAGGCAAGGAGGGCATTAATCAGAGGCAACAAAGAGACCGAAGATAACCCTGAAGGAGCTGCAAAGCTCGACAGTGGAGATTGGCCTATCTGTCCATAGAACTACTTTAAGCCGTACACTCCACAGAGCTGTGCTTTACGAAAGAGTGGCCAGAAAAAAAGCCATTGTTTAAAACCTCTTAGGGAGCGTTGGTGCGCTAGCGCCCCAGTCACGACAATACCCGGAAAAATCTAAGGCCCCAAATTCAAAATCCAAAAGTAGAATTATAAAACATTTATCAATATACAAGTGTTGCACTCTTCAAAAGCTCTTCAAAAGCTTAGACTCTTGGCAATCTCACAGATTTCAAAAAGGCTTTACGGCGAAAGCAGAACATTTGATTGTCTGAGGACATTTTCTGCATTAGCATAATTTCATAACCAGCACGGGTGTCACAAAACACATAAAAAGAGCTACAATAAATCGCTTACCTTTTGATGATCTTCTGCTGAGGGCAATCCGAAGTGTCCAAGCAAGACATCCAATGTTCCTTTTGTTAGAAAAAGTCCTTGTTTATATCCATAAATCTCAGTGTTATGTTCAGAAAATCCACCGTCCACTCGCCCATTGTACAGGGAAGAGAAAGCGTTCAAAATATACCTATCAACTTTGTCCAAGCAAATCAAACATCATTTATAATGTACCCTTAGGTAGACTTTTATGTATATTAACTATAATATTTCACACGGATAATATCCTAAGCGATAGAAAAGTGAAATCCCGAGGCGCGCACTCACGGTCTCGCGCGCAAAACACAAAAGGCACTTCCTCAATCCACTTACATAATCTTCTTCTATCCGGTTGTTTTTCAAGGTAAACTCATCAAACCTTGTCTAAAGACTGTTGACATCTAGTGGAAGCCATAGGTACTGCAACCTGGGTCCTGGATTACAGCAGATCCCATAGACAACCATTGAAAAAGAGGGCATGTCACAAACAAAAAAAATATTTCCGACAGAAATTCCTCAGGTTTTCGCCTGCCATATCAGTTCTGTTATACTCACAGACATTATTGTGCATATCCTAGTTTCTGGGCCTGAGTGGCAGGCATTTTACTTTGGGCATGCCAGACTCTCCAAAACTCCCACCACTGCTGCCGCTCCCTAAGAAGTTCAAGAAAAATAATCAAACACGTTTGGTGTTCACCAAAAGACGTGGGAGACTCCCCAAACATATGGAAGAAGGTACTCAGGGAAGCATGGTGGTGGCAGCATCATGCTGTGGCGATGTTTTTTTATCGGCAGGGACCGGGAAACTGGTCAGAATGAAGGAATGAGGGATGGCGCTAAATACAGGGAAATTCTTGAGGGAAACCTGTTTGTCTTCCAGAGATTTGAGACTGGGACGGAGGTTCACCTTCCAGCAGGACAATAACCCTAAGCATACTGCTAAAGCAACACTTGAGTGGTTTAAGGGGAAACATTTAAATGTCTTGGAATGGCCTAGTCAAAGCCCAGACCTCAATCCAATTGAGAATCTGTGGTATGACTTAAAGATTGCTGTACACCAGCGGAACCCATCCAACTTGAAAGAGCTGGAGCAGTTTTGCCTTGAAGAATGGGCAACAATCCCAGTGGCTAGATGTGCCAAGCTTATAGAGACATACCCCAAGAGACTTGCAGCTGTATTTGCTGCAAAAGGTGGCTCTACAAAGTATTGACTTTACGGGGTGAATAGTTATGCACGCTCAAGGTTAAAGTTTTTTTGTCTTATTTCTTGCTTGTTTCACAAAAAAAAATATTTTGCATCTTCAAAGTGGTAGGCATGTTGTGTAAATCAAATGATACAAACCCCCCAAAAATCTATTTTAATTCCAGGTTGTAAGGCAACAAAATAGGAAAAATGCCAAGGTGGGTGAAAACATTCGTAAGCCACTGTACAACTAAGACTGGAGGTTAGTGGTAGTCAATGACCAGAAAGGTGCCTCATCTGAAACTGTGTCCAATATTTGTATCCCCTTCTGGGTTTCATTGAGAAACAATACTGCTTTGATTTCCACAGAGGCAGTGAACGATATCAATGAGTTTTATATTGCTATTACGTAATGTCAGTCAGTGGCCTCTGATAAGCAGATCATATTCTGGAACTAAGGGTTTTTCAGGCATCAGAAGGATCCCAGATTGAGTGCTAACAGTGAACTGACCTGTGAAACCTCATTGAAGTGACTAGACACACTGCAACATGAGACCAGCTTTCATCCCACATGATCAACATACACTATGCCAGGGATCATCAACTAGATTCAGCCGCGGGACGATATTTTTCTTGAGCGGATAATTATGTAATTATGTTCTCAATCTGGGAACATAATTACAAATAATTTGTAGACTGTAAATTCACCACAAGAAGCCCAAACAGATAAAATGTTGGAATATAAAAAATTCTAATATAAAACCATGCTTACATTTTGTATACAATCACGTGTCTCTTTATTATGCGGAAGAATAATTGGAAACGGATTTTCTTAAATTAAAATCACTTGGAGCTGATTTCCTGGTGTTTGTACAGTATTTTAATATATAAAAGTACAAAAGTTTTGCACAGCCGTTGCATCACAATATGACCATTTAACAGTTGGTTAAATGGTGACTCACGGATGGCTGAACAAACATGTCACTCCATGGTGGCTTTTAAAGATTTTGACTGTTCACTCTGTCACCGTGGAGAAGAATTGAGGAGTGCTAACTTGGTGACCTGAGTCAACCCATTGTTCTCCCATTAGTATCAGAGCTGGCAGGCTACCACCGCCACGCTTGGTTGCATAACACTGAATTAGCCCAAAGCGTCCACTCAGTGAACGCAATGAATAAGAAATTCAATATGAGTGGTGCTCTGTGTGGGTGTTATTTGCTGTGACACATCGAAGCAACTCGTTAGGTTCTACTTTTATTCTATAGGCAGTCAGTCTTGTTTAAAATACATACATACATACATACATAACCAAAGGTATATGGACACCTGCTCGTCGAACATCTCATTCCAAAATCATGGGCATTAAATGGTCCACCTTTTACTGCTCTAACAGCCTCCACTCTGGGAAGGCTTTCCACCAGTTGTTGGAAAATTGCTGCAGGGACTTGCTTCCATTCAGCCACAAGAGCATTAGTGAGGTCGGGCACTGATGTTGGACAATTAGACCTGGCTCACAGTCGAACCATGAAAAACAACCCCAGATCATTATTCCTCCTCCACCAAACTTTACAGTTGGCACTATACATTTTGG
Organism: Hucho hucho; assembly: GCA_003317085.1. Taxonomy (NCBI): domain Eukaryota; kingdom Metazoa; phylum Chordata; class Actinopteri; order Salmoniformes; family Salmonidae; genus Hucho; species Hucho hucho. Next base: position 178,080 of record QNTS01000455.1, read on the forward strand.
ACAGGTAGCGTTCTCCTGGCAGCCAGATGGTGAAGCGTGATTCAGGCGTTTCCACTGCTCCAGAGTCCAATGGCGGCGAGCTTTACACTACTCAAGCCGACGCTTGGCATTGCGTATGGTGATCTTAGGCTTGTGTGCTGCTGCTCGGCCATGGACACCCATTTCATAAAGCTTGCAACAAAGTTATTGTGCTGACGTTGCTTCCACAGGCAGTTTGGAACTCGGTAGTGAGTGTTGCAACCGAGGACAGGCGAGTTTTACGCGCTACGTGCTTCAGCACTCGGCGGTCCCGTTTTGTGAGATTGTGGCCTACCATTTCACAGCTGAGCCGTTGTTGCTCCTAGAGGTTTCCACTTCACAATTACAGCACTTACCGTTGATTTAACAAACTGACTTGTTGGATGGCCTCCTATGACGGTGCCACGTTGAAAGTCACTGAGCTCTTCAGTAAGGACATTCTACTGCCAATGTTTGTCTATGGCAATTGCATGTCTGTGTGCTTGATTTTATACATCTGTCAGCAACGGGTGTGGCTGAAATAGCTGAATCCACATACTTTTGTATATATAGTGTATCTCGGTTTCTGTCATTCCTCAATGTTGCACATCCTGTGTAGTTCATGTATATCGCAACTGAGCCTATTTAGTTAAAGCCAAAGACATTCCTGTTTGACCAAAATGAACAATGAAGCTTTTGAACGTTGAACTTTATTCCCCTCTTTCTGCCACCCCCCAGGGAGAGAGCCCCACATCACCGCCCCAGACCCACACGGTCAGCCCGTCCTCAGCCAAGCCCTCGTCTCCGCCCCCCGCTGACAGCCCCACCTCCCCACCCACCGCCCCCAGCCCTGTGGGCACCAGCACGCCCCGGACCCTCTCCACGTCCAAGAGCAGCGAGCAGCTCCTCAATGGGAACGGCAGCGGGGCAGCAAGCCTGATGGGACAGACCCGGAAGGGTAGCCTGGCGGACATGGAGGCCCTAGTGCCCACACACGACGAGCAGGGCCAAGCCATCCCTGAATGGAAAAGGCAGGTGATGGTGCGCAAGCTCCAGGTGAAGATGCAGGAGGAGGATGAACACAAGCGCAAGGTAGGCGTGAATGGAGGAGATGTGAGAGAAAGGAGTGTGAGTATGATAATAAACAATTTCAGCTCTTTTTTGTGCTGCTGTCACAGAACGGGCACTGAGGGGAAAACAAGGTTGAAAGTGGTTAAAAGGGTTGGGCTGAAATGTGGGTTGGTGTGTGGTTTTGGTGGGTTTGTTTTGTGTTTAAACGGGTTTACTAAGCTAACATATGGAATTGTTTTAAGATGGTCATACCATTTATCATTTAGCTATTTGATTTTGAATTTAAGTACCCTAAAAGGGATCCCCCCAAAATATTGAAAAATTATTTGATAAAAATGTAATTTGGCCTTTACTACTAGAGCCCATAGAAATGCATTGAATAACACATTCAAAATTGGCAAAAAAAAGAAAGTAAAAAAATTTATCATAAGGAATAAGCTTTTGAAGTTTCTGTCCTATATCTAGGAGAAATAAGAAAGGGAATATTTTTGTTTTTTGGGACACATATTAATCCCACATTTTTGTTGGCACAAAACTACCTCCATACTTCCATTCGTTTGTATAGTGTCTGTCTTTGGCATCATTAAATTGAAGACTGTTATTTTATCAAATCAATTCTCTGTAATTATTATTACGTGATTAAACTAATCATGTAAATGTAATTAACTAGGAAGTCGGGGCACCAAGGAAAATCTTCAGATTACAAAGTTATAATTTTCCTAATATAACCTTTCAGATATTTTACTATCTGATCAATTAGTCTTCTAATTAATGAATTATTCTTTACCTTACGTTAGTCTCATTCCGAACGTCGTAAATCGTTGGTTATCTGCACGAACCCAGTCTTTACTATGAATCATCCATACATCAATTGTCTTAATCCTTTATTCACTAACTAACTAAATAATCACAGAAATGCATAAACAAACAAACAGTAGATACGGTTACAAGGAAATTATAGCGGAGTTTCCCTAGTGGGATAAGCCAGTATCGCGGCTTGGTGGACAAAAGGGAAGTGGGTGTAGACTGAGAAGGGCGGAAATTACAAGAGTCACTACACAGTTGATAATTATATTCATTGAAATGCTAATCCTTTGCACATGAACGCTCACTCATTCGGGAATAACTGCAATCAATACAAATTTACGCTCAGTGTGTCGTCGTGATCTCTGTTGGAATCGTCCACTCATCCGTCCCTCTCTCTCTTCCAATAAGTATTTTGTGGTTAGAATGGATACTTCATAGTACCATTAAGAAATGTTCTTATAGAATAGACGTTTCGGCGGTTGTCGCATTCAATGGTACATAATTTCTAGCTGCAGAATAGTAATTAGTATCGAAGAGTTGCTCTTATTCTGTTGGATCGATAGTTTAACCACGTGGTATTGTTAAGAATTCAAAAACCATTTGTGGTCTCTACTCCAACCTTTGCTCCCTCAGCTGACTGAGGTATGCATGGTCTCTACTCAAACCTTAGCCCTCTCGGTAATCGAGGTACGCATGGTCTGAAGTGGGTTTACCCAGGTGGGGGTTTTATTCGGAACAGTAGGAAAGGGCTGTCCCATGACGCCAGATCAATGTCTGTGCTCATGGGGCGGGCCTATGACTTAGTTAACTCCAAAAGGAATTGGAGTTTCCTTCATTAAACAGTTTAAAATCACATTACATCATTTCACAAATAGTTTCATCTTTACTCATTCATTTTATACAACAATTATATGCCAGCCTCACAACTGAGACTCTTGTATAAACAGAGTTATGGTAATGTGGCTGTATTGTCTCTCATGAGTTTCACAAACATTAAACGAAATAGACCGGTCGTAGCTGGATTCTCCCCGACCGTGTACACATTCTCCCAAACATGGATATTGTTCAGTTCTCAAGTTCTGTGATGTAGAAAAAAATCCTTTGTTCTCTCTATGGGTCTCTTTCTGCATATACTGGTGGAGAGTCTCCTCCAGGAATTTACGACCTGAGATAACAGAAGCCTGCATGTAGGCGGGAGTGAGGGGGAAGGGACGCTATCCCCAAAGAGGGCCACGTCATGACAATAGGTTACCTTCAGACGAGTCCAGTGACACTTATGGGTTCGCAGAGCAAAATGGAAAACACCATTGTGTTTGTGAGAGTCTCCCCTTTCCATTGAGTGGTCATAATAGTTTGTAAACTATTCGGGCGTTAGAAGTTTTTGTAAGAGGACCGATTCTTGGGATGTCTCATGGTCTGACAAACACCGCTGTAGCCTGGCCACCTTCCACCGCAGATGGGGAAGGCCAACATAGGCAGATGCAGTGGATTGAAATGCAACCTGATACCTGATGGATTTTTTCATTATGTTACTTAGATTGACTCTTAAGGATTGTAAAAGGGACCTGGGTTTGGTTTGAGTAAGAACATTGTAGTTGTAGTGCTTTTCATGTTTTATAGGTGTTGCAATATCTGATTGTTGATTTTATAATCTGTTTCTGGCTCTCATAAGAAGTCGGCCTACAGGTTGTAGTCAGATGATTGATTTGTTGGTTTTGAGGACTTTTACGCGAGCAGTCTACTTTCATATCCATGATTTTAATGATCATTAGGTTAGTATGTAAAGTTGAACTCTCTGATCTGCCTGGCTGCTAGCTACTAGTATCTGTGCCCTTATTATCTGATACTATTACCTGTAGGAGCTTGAACATAAAGGATTCTATACATTGGCAGCAGTTCTATCATAATAAAAGTAACACAATTGCGTCTTGAACAATAAACATTAACAATTGATTGACAGGTTAGAACCTTGTAGCCTATGTATTCCCCAGGGAGAATGTCCCTTAAGCAGTTTGAGAGCTTTTTTGCTATTGCCCCTCCTTTAGTGCTATTATTAAGGTAGTCCTATCAGAGATTTGCAATGTGTTTGTTTATTTATATAATCTATATTTTATGTAAACATATCAGTGTCAGATTGCTTTGTTTTGACTGGAATGTTAAATAGGATTTCAGAGACATAACAGTCAGTACTTGTTCCATCCAAGATGGTAGACATTGGCTACTGTACTATTATAGTGACAGATGCCATAATTGCTTTTCAAGTCCATGAAGGACCCATACATGTTATGTTGATGTAACAATTTCCTAATTTATCAATGAGTACATTCTAAAAGTGTTTCCCAACTCAAGTCCTCGATTATCCCCAACAGCACACATTTTTGTTATAGCCCCAGACAATCCGATTTGCTTGTCCATGCTTGTCCCGGGTTACAACAAAAATGTGTGCTGTTAGGGATAATCGAGGACTTGAGTTGGGAAACACTGTTCTAAATTATGCAGAATCTGATTGTAGCCCTTCCATCAGGCCATACAGATATGTCCTGCTTTGATATATTGAGTTCATGAGTCACAACCAGGGGTTGGAACCAAAATTATTTTCCAATCGTTTAGTTCTATAACAGAACCATTATTTTTTTTTTTGTTCCGACCAGCAAAATAAAGTCCTGAACCGGTTCGAACCCCAAAGTTACAATTCATATCGTTCCATTTTTCTATTCATCTCAACAGCTTACTTCACCAATCAGTACGGATAGAGCAGCTTGCTATGGAGGGGGCAAGCTATAGTTGTTTACATGCATTGACAGAAGTGTAGGATGTGAGATGTGACTGAAATGTTGTGGGTGGGGAGAGCGCGAGAGAAGGTGAGGTGCTGGGCATCTTGTTATGACAATATCTGAATTAGGCCCACAGAATTATACCTTCGGAGGAGCGGCTTCTATGAAGGAACTTTGAATGTCTTTGAACTTCCTAGAGTTGGCTTAACTTCTTAGGGAGCGGCAGCTGAGGTGTCGGTTTTGGAGATTCTGGCTTGCCCAAAGTAAAAGGCCTGCCACTCAGGCCCAGAAACTAGGATATGCACATAATTAGTACTATTGGACAGGAAACACTGAAGTTTCTAAAACAGTTAAAATATTGTCTGTGAGTATAACAACTGATATAGCAGGCGAAAACCCGAGGAATTTCTGTCCTGGAAAAAGTGTTTGACACATTGCCTCATTTTGAACCCCTCCCTATTGAAAACAGCCATATCTGGGAGTAAGATTGCAGTACCTATTGCTTCCACTGGATGTCAACAGTCTCTAGACAGTGTTTGGTGATGTTAGGTTGCTCTGGATGGTAATAGAAGAAGAATTTCNTTAACTTCTTAGGGAGCGGCAGCTGAGGTGTCGGTTTTGGAGAGTCTGGCGTGCCCAAAGTAAAAGGCCTGCCAGAAACTAGGATATGCACATAATTAGTACTATTGGATAGGAAACACTCTGAAGGTTCTAAGAGTGTTAAAATATTGTCTGTGAGTATAACAGAACTGATATAGCAGGCGAAAACCCGAGGAATTTCTGTCCTGGAAAAAGTGTTTGACACATTGCCTCATTTTGAACCCCTCCCTATTGAAAACAGCCATATCTGGGAGTAAGATTGCAGTACCTATTGCTTCCACTGGATGTCAACAGTCTCTAGACAGTGTTTGGTGATGTTAAGTTGCTCTGGATGGTAATAGAAGAAGAATTTCGAACTAGTCACCGGATGTAAACAGAAGAGGAGGCGCGTTCACGGATTCGCGCGCCCTGTGGTTTTTTCCTTTCCTATCGTCCAGTTTATAATCCGGTTTAAATATTATAGTAAATATACTAAGGATACATTATCAATGATGTTTGATTGTTCTTGGACAAGTGTATAGGTATAGGTTGAACGCGTTCTCTTCACGGTTCAATGGGCGAGTGGACGCTGTATTTTATGAACATAACGCGCCAACCAAACTGAGATTTATGGACATAAACAATGACTTTTTCTAACAAAAGAAGCATGAATTGTCTTGCTTGGACACTTCGGACTATCCTCAGCAGAAGATCATCAAAGGTAAGCGATTTTATAATAGTGATTTTATGCGTTTTGTGAGACCCGCGTTGGTTATGGATTTATGCTAATGCATAAAATATGAGAGGGGCTATCCTCAAACAATCAAATGTTGTGCTTTCGCCGTAAAGCCTTTTTGAAATCTGACAACGCTGTGATATTGCCAAGAAGCAGAGCTTTTGATGACTATTGATGAGTGACATAGTGAGAGCTTTGCATAGGCGCTTTGTTGCGTTTTTTTGTTAGATTGGGGAAAAAAAGCCAGAAACGTAAAATTATGTTATTAATCGGTTCCCATGCTTTTAAAAAAACTGTTCTGTTCCGGAGCAATATAGATCACTTTCATTCCCGATTCTGTTCCTCGAAAATGTTTGTTATTTTCCGGGTTTTGGTTCTGTTCCCTGAAACGATTCCAACCCCTTGGCGATGGAGTGGTGCAGCTCTACGTCGTTACATGCTAATTCATAGGTGTGATGCAAGGCCTATTCAAACTACAGCTCAATGTCCATCCATACACTCTATTTTATCTACTTCATTGAAGATGCTTCTCTGGTTTTCCTTATATGCTATGGCTAAACCTGTTAAACTTCCCTACAGAAACCCAATAGGGATTTATAAAACATTATTCACACACAATTATAATAATAACTTATCTAGGAATAGCAGAGTAGATTTAATTTGCTTCAAAAATCAAAAAACTTTTTTATCATGACATAAACATTGTTTGCAGGTCTGATTTGTAAACTGTTTATAACCATTAATTACATGGTTTGTTAACCTTTTAAATTAAGTAGATACATGTATAAGCCTGATGTTCTTGCCATAATTGATTTATACATACATGTGTATTTACTAATATTGAAAAATTATTATTTATTAGCAGTTTATAAGCAGACCTCCAAAAAAGTGTATCCCATAAACCCATATACTCAACCATATTCAGGCAGCAGTTGTGTGCTGGTAATTTTACCACCCTGCTTTCATAAAGGAGAAGGCTGTGCCCTGAATCTCAGCTAATCTAGGAGTTCTGAAGCTTGTACTGAGGCAGTGCCATTGCACCACTAAATCCATGTAAATCATGTGTGATGAGGAAGTTTGACCATGCGCTGTGTGTGTACAGTACACCAGGAAGTACAAGCTGAAGGAACCTCCCCCTTCCCTCCTATTTTATGTTATTCTTTGCTGTCCCTTGACCTCTGTTCTAGTTTGCGGCCAGTGGACATTGCCAGCCTCAGGAGTGGCACTACTCTCACGTCCACAATGCCATCCTGGGCCCTTTTGGAGAGCTGATGACGGAGGACGACCTCATCCACATTGAGAAGCAAATTGAGAACCTGCAGGTCATGCACAAGATGACTGAGGGGGAGAAGGAGCTGGAAGAGCTGGAGAGAGAGCTTCAACACTCCTTCCCGTGTCTGCCGCCCTCAACTAGAAGCACTTCTCCGTCAACCCCAAAGTCCACGAGCAGGCGGAAGATCTACCAGCCTGGTGTAGCAAAATCTCAACGCTGCTCAAGAGCATGGCCATCCTCCTATCCACTCTCAAAGGCAAGACAATAGACCTCTTGGATTTTATATCTCCCAGATAAGCTCAGGAGGAAGTGAGTAATAATAGGATGGGCCAGAGGGTCCATTGCCGCTGGGGTCATTGGTCGATCCCAAACTTTCTCCACCAGGAAGGAGGTGGAGAAGGAGATCAAGCAGTGTGATGTCTCTGTGAAAAAACTGAAGGCCAACTATGAGATTCAGAAACTGTCCTAGTTTGCCTATGACAAAACAAACCGGGTATACATGCGCAAGAGGTCCCTCCCTGTGGTGAGCAAGTCCTGTTATCACCCCGAGCCTATTCAGAAGGACTGGGTCCTGTGCTCCCACAACGAAGCCGTCCAGTCTCCCAACAACAAAGTCCTTCGTCCAGTCCAGGAATCTCTACCTCTAGTGGAGGAACCTGTAATCATGCCATCTCATGCTCCTCTTACATAGCAGTCTTACAAAGTTGGATCAGTTCAACCAGGTTCTGTCTACAGACCTCATACTGAACCACGAGCAGCTGATCCAGAGTCTGGAGGTGCAGACAGACATGAGCTACGTCCAGGAGTGCATAGAGATGAAGAATGAGCTCATCGTCTTCCTGTTGCTGGAACACTGGGAGAAAGTACACCCTCTCAGAGTCCTACAGGCCAAAGTACACAGACGGGGAAGTCTAGCGCTGGGTCTGGATGACGATGACCGGTTTACCGCTGAGATGGACGAAGACATGCAGAGAGAGGATAAAAACACTCCTCTTCATGAAGTCCAGGAAAGTGGTGGTGAAACTGATTGAACACTGGAGGGCAATCATGAGCCAGGTGCCCACACGCCAGATCCGCCAGCTCAGCCGGTCCCAGATGATCTACTGGCCTGAGCTCTTCCTGCCACACATGAATAGAGCATCGGTCAGTTACGAAACCCTGACCCTAGACCTCTTTATGCTGGTTTACTTCCAGCTCCTAGAGATGACCAAGTTCCGACACCTGCTGTGCTACGAGATGTTCGACAGCCTCGGACAGCTACAGCTGGGAGCTGATACGCCAGTTCCACCACGAGGTCCTGGAGATTGAGCGAGGGAAGCGGGACTGGGTGGACAGCTTCGAAGACATAAAGCTGTGCAAGACTCGGTAGTCCAGGTTGTGACTGTAGAGACAACAATACAGAGTGTAGGGCAGGGTGTGACGCAGAACATTGCACCTGTTCCAGTTCAAGTCACCATAGTCACACTGGTACATTAATATCTACCCAGAGAAGAGCCCAATGAGGACTCAACTCAAACTGATCTACGAACTGAGAGTCACTTCCTGTTGAACGCGACATGAGGGAGAGCTCTGTTTGTTTTTTAGAAAGTGTATTGGAAAGTTTCTTAGTAGCTAGCTAACTTTTTAGTTTGGATCCAACGTTGCAGTTGGCATCAGTGGCTGGGACTGCTAGTCTCTGTCCAGTGGTCCTGGATAGAGACTAAGGCCGGGACTAAGGAGCTATTTGGCGTAGCAGCTAGCCTAGCTGCTCGCTAGCTGCCTATCAAGCTAGCTGGGTTTTCTTGAGGGCTTGAACGCAACCCGCGACGCAGTTAGCCATTGTGGCTGTGACTGCGGATTGTCCCGGGTTTGTGGCTGTCTGGATCCTTGCTGTTTGTTGTTGATCAATTATTGATAAACATGCACTTGCTAAGAAACTGACTGTTAGAACTGTTAAAGCTCAATGGATTGATGAGGAATTGAAAAACTGTATGGTTGAAAGAGATGCGGCAAAAGGAGTGGCTAATAAGTCTGGCTGCACATCTGACTTACTGCATACTGAGAATTTATGTTACTAAACTAAACAAAAAGAAGCAACTGTATTATGAAGCCAAGATCAATGATATAAAGCGTTGAGTACTTTAAACGTTGAGTACTTTAAATGAAATTATGGGCAGAAAGACAAATTAAACTCCATCTTTCATTGAATCAGATGGCTTATTCATCACAAAACCATTTGATGTTGCCAATTATTTTAATGATTACTTCATTAGCAAAGTGGGCAAACTTAGGCAGGAAATGCCAACAACGAACAGTGAGCCATCGTATTCATGCATAAAAAAAAACAAATAATGAAAGAAAAGCTTTGCAAGTTTGAATTTTGTAAAGTTAGTGTGGGAGAGGTGGAAAAATTGTTAGATCAATAATGACAAACTTCCTGGCATTGACAACTTAGATGGAAAGCTACTGAGGATGGTAGCTGACTCTATAGCCACTCCTATCTGTCATAGCTTTAATCTGATCCTAGAGGAAAGTGTTTGTCCACAGGCCTGTAGGGAATCCAACATAGTTCCGCTACCCAAGAGTGATAAAGCGGCCTTTACTGGTTCTAACAGCAGACCTATAAGCTTGCTGCCAGCTCTTAGAAAATTGTTGGAAAAAATAGTGTTTGACCAATACAATGCTATTTCTCTGTAAACAAATTAACAACAGACTTTCAGCATGCTTATAGAGAAGGGCACACAACATGTACTGCACTGACAGAAATGACTGATGATTGGGAGCTGTACTGTTAGATTTCAGTGCAGCCTTTGATATTATTGACCATAACCTGTTGTTGAAAAAACGTATGTGTTATGGTTTTTCAACCTCTGCCATATCGTGGATTCAGAGCTATCTATCTAATAGAACTAAAAGGGTTTTCTTTAATGGAAGCTTCTCTAATGTTAAACATGTAAAGTGTTGTGTACCACCAGGCAGCTCTCTATGCCTTCTACTCTTTCATATTTTTACCAATGACCTGCCAATGGCATGAAACAAAGCATGTGTGTCCATGTATTCTGATGATTCAAACATATACGCATCAGCAACCACAGCTAATGAAGTCACTGAAACCATTAACAAAGAGTTGCAGTCTGTTTCGGAAAGGGTGGCCAGTAATTATTATTATTATTTTTTTTTTTCTTTATTTAACCAGGTAGGCTAAGTTGAGAACAAGTTCTCATTTACAACTGCGACCTGGCCAAGATAAAGAAAAGCAGTTCGACACATACAACAACACAGAGTTACACATGGAGTAAACAAATATACAGTCAATAATACAGTAGAAAAAAAACAAATCTATATACAATGTGTGCAAATGAGGTAAGATAAGGAACGTAAGGCAATAAATAGGCCATGGTGGCGAAGTAATTACAATATAGCAATTTAACACTGGAATGGTAGATGTGCAGTAGATGAATGTGCAATGTAAAAATACTGGGGTGCAAAGGAGCAAGATAAATAAATGAATACTGTAGGGGAAGAGGTAGTTGGTTGGGCTATTAACAGATGGGCTATGTACAGGTGCAGTGATCTGTGAGCTGCTCTGACAGCTGGTGCTTAAAGCTAATGAGGGAGATAAGTGTCTCCAGTTTCAGTGATTTTTGTAGTTCGTTCCAGTCATTGGCAGCAGAAAACTGGAAGGAAAGGCGGCCAAAGGAGGAATTGGCTTTGGGGGTGACCAGTGAGATATACCTGCTGGAGTGCGTGCTACGGGTGGGTGCTGCTATGGTTACCAGCGAGCTGAGATAAGGCGGGGCTTTACCTAGCAGGGACTTGTAGATGACCTGGAGCCAGTGGGTCTGGCGATGAGTATGTAGCGAGGGTGCCACTGTGATAGACTGCATCCAGTTTGCTGAGTAGAGTATTGGAAGCTGTTTTTAGATGACATCGCAGAAGTCGAGGATCGGTAGGATAGCCAGTTTTACTAGTGCAAGTTTGGCAGCATGAGTGAAGGAGGCTTTGTTGTGAAATAGAAAGCCGATTCTAGATTTGATTTTGGATTGGAGATGTTTAATGTGAGTCTGGAAGGAGAGTTTACAGTCTAGCCAGACACCTAGGTATTTGTAGTTGTCCACATATTCTAGGTCAGACCCGTCCAGGGTAGTGATGCTAGTCGGGCGGGCGGGTGCAGGCAGCGAACGGTTGAAAAGCATGCATTTGGTTTTACTAGCATTTAAGAGCAGTTGGAGGCCACGGAAGGAGTGTTGTATGGCATTGAAGCTCGCTTGGAGGTTAGTTAACACAGTGTCCAAAGAAGGGCCAGAAGTATACAGAATGGTGTCGTCTGCATAGAGGTGGATCAGAGAATCACCAGCAGCAAGAGCGACATCATTGATGCATATAGAGAAGAGAGTCGGCCCAAGAATTGAACCCTGTGGCACCCCCATAGAGACTGCCAGCGGCCCAGACAACAGGCCCTCCGATTTAACACACTGAACTCTGTCTGCAAAGTAGTTGGTGAACCAGACAAGGCAGTCATTTGAGAAACCAAGGCTGTTGAGTCTGCTGATAAGGATGTGGTGATTGACAGAGTCAAAAGCCTTGGCCAGGTCAATGAATACGGCTGCACAGTAATGTCTCTTATCGATGGCGGTTATGATATCGTTTAGTACCTTGAGCGTGGCTGAGGTGCACCTGTGACCAGCTCGGAAACCGGATTGCACAGCTGAGAAGGTACGGTGGGATTCGAAGTGGTCAATGATCTGTTTATTAAATAGGCTTTCGAAGACTTTAGAGAGGCAGGGCAGGATGGCTATAGGTCTATAGAAATTTGGGTCTAGAGTGTCACCCCCTTTGAAGAGGGGGATGACCGCGGCAGCTTTCCAATCTTTAGGGATCTTGGACGGCACGAAAGAGAGGTTGAGCAGACTGGTAAATAGGAGTTGCAACAATGGCGGCGGATAGTTTTAGAAAGAGAGGGTCCAGGTTGTCTAGCCCAGCTGATTTGTACGGGTCCAGGTTTTGCAGCTCTTTCAGAACATCTGCTATCTGGATTTGGGTGAAGAAAAAGCTGGGGAGGCTCGGACAAGTAGCTGCGGAGCTGTTGGCCGGGGTTGGGTTAGCCAGGAGGAAAGCATGGCCAGCCGTAGAGAAATGCTTGTTGACATTTTCGATTATCATGGATTTATCGGTGGTGACCGTGTTACCTAGCCTCAGTGCAGTGGGCAGCTGGGAGGAGGTGCTATTGTTCTCCATGGACTTGAAAGTATCCCAAAACATTTTGGAGTTAGAGATACAGGATGCAAATTTCTGTTTGAAAAAGCTAGCCTTTGCTTTCCTGACTGACTTGCGTGTATTGGTTCCTGACTTCCCTGAACAGTTGCATATCGCGGGGACTATTCGATGCTATAGCGGTCCGCCGCAGGATGTTCTTGTGCTGGTCAAGGGCAGTCAGGTCTGGAGTGAACCAAGGGCTGTATCTGTTCTTAGTTCTAAATTTTTTGAAAGGGGCATGCTTATTTAAGATGGTGAGGAAGTTGCTTTTAAAGGACGACCAGGCATCCTCGACTGACGGAATGAGGTCAATATCCTGCCAGGATACCCGGGCCAGGTCGATTAGAAAGGCCTGCTTGCAGAAGTGTTTTAGGGAGCGTTTGACAGTGATAAGGGGTGGTCGTTTGACCGAGGGCCCATAGCGGATGCAGGCAATGAGGCAGTGGTTTCTGAGATCCTGATTGAAAACAGCAGAGGTGTATTTGGAGGGCAAGTTGGTCAGGATAATATCGATGAGGGTGCCCATGTTTACAGATTTAGGATTGTACCTGGTGGGTTCCTTGATGATTTGTGTGAGATTGAGGGCATCTAGCTTAGATTCTAGGACTGCCGGGGTGTTAAGCATGTCCCAGTTTAGGTCACCTAACAGAACGAACTCTGAAGATAGATGGGGGGCAATCAATTCACATATGGTATCCAGGGGGGTCTATAGCAGGCGGCAACAGTGAGAGACTTATTTCTGGAGAGATACATTTTTAGAATTAGAAGTTCGAACTGTTTGGGCATAGACCTTGAAAGTATGACAGAACTATGCAGGCTATCTCTGCAATAGATTGCAACTCCTCCCCCATTGGCAGTTCTATCTTGGCGGAAAATGTTGTAGTTGGGTATGGAAATCTCCGAATTTTGTTGGCCTTCCTAAGCCAGGATTCAGACACGGCAAGGACATCAGGGTTGGCGGAGTGTGCTAAAGCAGTGAGTAAAACAAACTTAGGGAGGAGGCTTCTGATGTTAACATGCATGAAACCAATGCTTTTTCGATTACAGAAGTCAACAAATGAGAGTGCCTGGGGACACACAGGGCCTGGGTTTACCTCCACATCACCCGAGGAACAGAGGAGGAGTAGGATGAGGGTACAGCTAAAGGCTATCAGAACAGGTCGTCTAGTGTGTTGGGAACAGAGAATAAAAGCAGCAGATTTCTGGGTGTGGTAGAATAGATTCCGGGCATAGTGTGCAGACAGGGGTATGGTGGGGTGAGGGTACAGTGGAGGTAAGCCCAAGCACCGAGTGATGATAAGAGTGGTTGCATCTCTGGACGTGCTGGGAATACTGGGTAAGGTCACCGCATGTGTGGGAGGTGGGACAAAGGAGGAATCTGAGGCATGTAGAGTGGGCCTAGGGGCTCCACTGTAAACTAAAACAATGATAACTATCCTAAACAACAGTAAACAGGGCATATTGACATTTGAGAGAGACATAAAGCGAGGCTTAAAGCAAACACAAGTTTGATTGGGATAGCTAGCTAAGACACAACGGGTAAGACCACAACAGCTAATCAGCTAAGATAACAACAAAAGGTAAACTGGCGATGAATGGGCAAAGAGGGTTGGTTAGCTACACACAGGGCCTGAGTAGCGGCTGGGGCCGACAGATAAACAAAAATAAACAGAATGGAGTACCGTGATTAATGAATAGTCCAGCAGGCAACAGCTATGTAGCCGGGTGATCATAGGGTCCAGTGAACAGCAATAGATGGGACAGGGAAGCCGCAAGGTATTCGTTACTACGCCTGGCATGCAGGAGACACGGCGTTTAAAGTTAGAGTTAGCCGGCCGGGGTTGGTAGAACCGTCTGCTGCGACGTCCGACGGAGGCCGGTTGCAGGCACAGCGGATGGAGTATTCATCGGCAGACCAGTCGAGGTGGTACGACGGGGCGTCATGTCGAGAAGGGGTCCAAGCCAGGTGGTCAGAGGGTATTGTTGTTGTGGTACTTTCCTTTGCTAGCCGGGAGATGCGCCTGGCTCGCGGCTAACTGGTGCTAGCTTCGGGGCAAGGGCGTTAGCCACTATAGCCACTCGGTAGCAGCGATGAATCCGGTGCCAGGGTCGAGAGCTTACCGCAAGGAACCGGTGGAGTAGTGGGTTCTAGCCATGTTTGGGAGGAGGCCGGGAGGTGGGCCTGGCTCAGGGCTGGGTCACTCGGTGGCAGCTAGCTAGCTGTGGAGATCAGGTGTAGTGGTCCAGGGTTTACGGCAGGGATCTGGCGTTGTAGTGGAGAAACAGTCCGATGGTGGTAGGCTGGCGAGTATTATCCAGGCTAAAAAGGGCTGGTGACTGTGCAGAAGGTAAAGGCCGCTAGCAGTGGCTAACAGTGACTAAATAGCTAGTAGCTAATTAGCTGGCTAGCTTCCGATGGAGTTCTGTCTAAAAGGTCTAAAAAAATAGCGGTTCCAGTAACAGATTGGGCGAGGCAGGTTACCGGAATGTATATTTAATATAAAATGGAAAAGAGATTGAAAATACATTTGAAATATATACAAAAAAGACGAAAAATACAAAAACACGTCTGCACTGCTACGCCATCTTGGTTGAAAATGATAAATTGGTCCTGAACATCTCTAAAACTAACAGCATTGTAATTGGTACAAATCATTCCCTAAGTTCTAGACCTCAGCTGAATCTGGTAATGAATGGTGTGGCTCTGTTGAACAAGTTGAGGAAACTAAATTACTTGCCGTTACCTTCGATTGTAAACTGTCATGGTCAAAACATAGAGATTCAATGGTTGTAAAGATGGGGAGAGGTCTGTCCCCGTAATAAAAAGATGCTCTGCTTTTTTGACACCACACTCCAAAAAGCAAGTTTTGCCGGCTCTAGTTTTGTCTTATCTTGATTATTGTCCAGTCATGTGGTTGAGTGATGCTCTTCATTGTAATCAGAGGGCTGATATAAATACTATGCATGCCAGTCTCTCTTGGATAAGAGTTGAGGAGCGACTGACTGCATCACTTATTTTTATAAGAAACAATGTGTTTAAAATCCCCAATTGTTTGCATAGTCAATTTACACACAGCTCTGACACACACTTACCGAACCAGACATTCCACCAGGGGTCTTTTCACAGTCCCCAAATCCAGAACAAATTCAAGAAAGTGTACAGTATTATATAGAGCCATTATTGCATGGAACTCCATTCCATCTCATATTGAACTAATAAACAGCAAACCTGGTTTTAAAAAAACAGATAAAGCAACACCTCACGGCACCACGCATCTCCCCTATTTGACCTAGATAGTTTGTGTATGTATTGAAATGTGTGCCTTTACAACAACAAAAAATATGTAGTACCCTCCTTGAGCTGTTCTTGTTTATTAAAGTTCTGTATTATGTCATGTTTTGTGTGAACCCCAGGAAGAGTAGCTGCTGCTTTTGCAACAGCTAATGGGGATCCTAATAAAATAAAAAATAAAAATAAGCAGAAGATATGCAGAACACTCTTTACACATGCTTGGATTAAAGCAGTCAGCAAAGCCACGAAGGACAGGGTCAAGGAAACTAACCCTAAGCAAAATGGAGGAGATTGAGCGAGGGAAGCGGGACTGAGCGGACAGCTTGGAAGACATTAACTACTTAGGGAGTAGCGGCGCGCTAGCAGGCCACTCCCGACACTACCCGGTGAAATGTAAGGTGCCAAATTCAAAATCCAAAAGTTGAATTATTAAACATTCATCAATATACAAGTGTTGCATAGTCATCAAAAGCTCTGCCTCTTGGCAATATCACAGCGTTGTCAGATTTCAAAAAGGCTTTACGGCGAAAGCACAACATTTGATTGTTTGAGGATAGCACCCCACATATTTTCCACATTAGCATAAATTCATATCCAGCGCGGGTCACACAAAACCCATATAAGAGCTAAAAAATATCACTTACCTTTCGAAGAACTTCTGCTGAGGGCTTCCCAAGTGTCCAACGAAGACATCCAATGGTTCTTTTGTTAGAAAAAGTCATTTATTATATCCATAAATCTCCGTTTGGTTGGCGCGTTATGATCATAAAATCCACCGTTGAGTCGCCCATTGAACCGTGAAGAGAACACGTTCAAATTATACCTATAAACTTTCTACAAACAAATCAAACATCATTTTTTATGTATCCTTTTATGTATATTTACTGTAATATTTCAACCGGACGATAACGTGAACAATAGGAAAGGAAAATAAAGTGGTGCGCGCTCACAATCTCTCGCCCGTCAAACGTTGTAAACAAAAGTGGTCCCCTGACTACTTCCTCTTCCTATTCGTTCTGCTTACTGCTAGACCTTCCAGGCTTTGTATAAAGACGGTTGACATCTAGTGGAGGCCATAGGTACTGCAGTCTCAGTCCTAGTTAAAATACAAATTAATAGGCAGCCTGGAGAAGAAGGTAATTTACAAAAACGGATGGATTTTCCTCTTAGAAAACTTAACACTCTTAGAAACTTCAGTGTTTCCTATCCAATGGTACTAATTATGTGCATATCCTATTTTCTGGGCCTGAGTGGCAGGCATTTTACTTTGGGCACGCCAGACTCTCCAAAACCGTCACCTCTGCTGCCGCTCCCTAAGAAGTTAAGCAAAATTTCTTCGGTGATTCGGCGGACAGAGCAGGAACGATGACCGCCTCACTACTTTCAATTGCACCTGACATCACGGTTGTGCCAGTCCAGGAGCCGTTGCCTGCCCCAGAACCGGACTCGTACTTGCTGAATAGGATAGTGTCCAGCCTACTGCTCAGCACAACATGCAGGACACTGTTCAGGCAGATGTGAAGTATTCTGAGCCGAGTCCAACAAATATGTGCAAGATCCTGTGAAATCTGAAAATGTAGCTTCAATCTATAGGTAGAGGACTCCTGATATCTCCAGGAGTGATACTTATACTTTGTGTCTTCATCAGTTGTTGTCTAGCATGGTCTTTTTACTAGCTAGGGCCATCAACTTGAAATGCTGCCTGTCTTTCCAGTAGATTACTTAGTGTGTGAACTGACTCGCACTGTCTCCTTTCCTCCCGGCCGGCGGGCCCTTCCCTCCTGCTCCATGGCTGAGTGACTCATTGCGAGATTACAGAACAGGGCTGCGGGCAGCTGAGTGAAAATGGAGGAAAACTAAACTTCTGGAGGGCCTATCATCCTTCCACTCCCTCCTCTTTACCTTCTCTTCCTCTGTATCTGCTGCTGAAGCCACTTTCTATCACTCTGTCTCTAACCCTAGGAAACTATTTTCCACCTTCTCCTTAATCCTCCATCCCCTCCCTCCTTCCTCTCTGCGGACGACTTTGTCAACCACTTTGAAAAGAAGGTTGACGACATCTGCTCCTCATTTACTCAGCCTACTGAGTCCACTGGTCCCACTCACACATAACTACACTATGCTTTGACCTCTTTGTCCCCTTTCTCTCCAGATTAAATCTTGCGACTAGTGAGGTCCAGCCGCCCGACAACCTGCCCCCTCGACCCCATCCCCCCCCTCCCTTCTCCAGACAATCTCTGGAGACCTTCTCCCATTCATCACTTCCCTCATCAACTCATCCCTGACCACTGACTTCAGAATGGCCCGAGTCGCTCCCCTCCTCAAGAAACCAACACTCAACTCCTCTGACGTCAAACACTAAAGACCGGTATCCCGGTTTTCTTTCCAAAACACTTGATTATGCTGTCTCTGACCAACTCTCGCTATTTCTCTCAGAACGATCTTCTTTACCCTAACCAGTCAGGCTTCAAGACAGGTCACTCAACCAAGACTGCTCTTCTGGGTCACAGAGGGACTCCCCACTGCCAAAGCTAAATCTCTATCCTCATCCTCCTATATCTATCCGCTGCCTTCGACACCATGAACCATCAGATCCTCCTCTCCACCCTCTCAGTGCTGGGCGTCTCAGGCTCTGCACACTCTTGGATTGCATCCTACCTGGAAGGCCGCTCCTACCAGGTGACATAGAGAGGATCTGTGTCTGCAGCACGTATCTTACGACTTGTGTCCCCCAGTGCTCGGTTCTAGGCCCTCTCCTCTTCTCACTATACACCAAGTCACTTGGCTCTGTCATGGTCTATCCTATCATTGCTATGCGGATGACACTCAACTACTTTTCTCCTTCCCCCCTTCTAACACCAAGGTGGCGACACACATCTCTGCCTGCCTGGCAGATATCTCAGCTTGGATGTCGGCCCACCACCTCAAGCTCAACCTTGACAAGACGGCACTGCTCTTCCTCCAGGGTAAGGCCTGCCCGCTCAAAGACCTCTCCACCACGGTGTCCCCCTCCCAGAGTGCAAAGATCCTTGGCGTGACCCTGGACAACACCCTGTTCTCTGCAAACAACAAAGCAGTGATTCGCTCCTGCAGGTTCATGTTCTACACCATCTGTAGAGTACGACCCTACCTCACACAGGAAGCGGCGCAGGTCCTAATCCAGGCATTTGTCATCTTCCGTCTGGACTACTGCAACACACTGTTGGCTGGGCTCCCCACTTGTGCCATCAAAACCCTGCAACTTATCCAGAACGCTGCAGCCCGCCTGGTGTTCAACCTAGCCACTTTCTCCCATGTCACCCCGCTCCTCCGCACACTCCATTGGTTTCCAGTCGAAGCTCTTCTCTGTCTTGGCACACCAATGGTGGAACCAGCTTCCTCCTGAAGCTAGGACAGCAGAGTCCCTGCCCATCTTCCAAAAACATCTGAAAACCTACCTCTTCAAAGAGTATCTTAAATAATCACACAGCACCCCCCTCACACGCCCTTCTCACCCTGGCCGGGCACAGGCCTATTCGAGTCCAACAAATGGGCCTGTGCAGAATCCTGTGAAAGCTGAAAGTGTAGCAGAGGAGAGTGTTCCCAAAGACACAGTTAAGACTTCTGTGCAGGATTCGGTGCAGAACATTGGGCAGGATACTGTTCATGAAGCTGTGCAAGACTCAGTAGTCCAGGTTGTGAAAGCGGAGACCACAGTACAGAGTGTAGGGAAGGGTGTGATGCAGGACATTGCTCCAGTTCAAGTCACCGTAGTCACACCTGTACACGAATTTCCACCCAGAGAAGAGCCCAATGAGGACTCAATCAAACTGATCTATGAACTGTAAAAAGTTCAGCAATGAGGAGATCAACAGATACATTAAGTGCATCTTTTCCTTCTGGAAGGAAAAGGCTGAACTGTTTGATATCTGACCATCAGAGTTGGATAAGCAGAAGATATGTCTTTACTCTTTACACAAAAGTGTTAGGCTAAACATGTTTTGATTAAAGCAGGCAGCAAAGCCACGAAGGACAGGGTCAAGGAAACTGACTTCAGTGGCGTATTCTCGGGAGAGAAAGCTAATCTGGGTTGTAGCTTTGAGGCCTCAGGTAACACATGGTTTTAGTCAGAAAAGGAGCATCCAAGCCATTGCCATTGATTCTTGAAGAATATAACTTATCAATATGAGCTTAAACGGTCACACCCCATCAGAACCCAAAATTTCAGCTTGTTTTTACTCCGATGTTTGTAAACAAACACTATACTGTTGCTTCAAAACAAAGATGGTCAGTCCTTGCATCCATAGCTCTGTCTATGAATTTGAGTGGTTATACTTCTCAAGCCCCATCCCTCAGCTGTTTACCAAAGCAAGTGGCAGGTTGACCGCCACTGACCGCCATGTGTTATTGGTTTGATAAAGTAGTTCTTTGAAATCCAAAGACCGACCCTACTGTTGGAGAATGTAGTGTAGGAGGTGGTTTGTCATAAAAAAATGATGTAACATATTGTACTTAGGCAATGCAAGCTATGTAACATAATTTGATCAAACCAGAATATTGCTGAACATTTTAAAATTTGAAAATGTCAAATACTGTAGAGAACAGTTGGGTGCTGACTAGGGCCGGGAACATACCAGTATTGCAATATTCTTTCCATGGCAAAAATGAAAACGTTAAGCACACCAAAAGTCTTCGGTCCTTTAAAAACCTGCTCTGTTGTGTGCTATGGCTTGGAAAATAAATAAATGTGACTCTGGATGACAAAATTATGTTTGTTTCCAACATTAGGGCAGTTTTCCAAAAGTTAAAATCTGCTTTGTGCACAGTGGTATTGTCATGCTGAAACAGGAAAGGGCCTTCCCCAAACTGTTGCCACAAAGTTGGAAGCACAGAATCGTGTAGAATGTCATTGTATGCTGTAGTGTTGACATTTCCCTTCACTGGAACTAAGGGGCTTAGCCCGAATCATAAAAAACTGCCCTAGACCTACCACTTTGCGGCCGAGCCGTTGTTGCTCCTAGACATTTCCACTTCACAATAACAGCACTTATAGTTGACCGGGGCAGCTCTAGCAGGGCCGAAATTTGAAACACTGAGCTCTTCAGTAAGGCCATTCTACTGCCAATGTTTGTCTATGGAGATTGCACTGTCTGAACAATGTGTAAACATGTGGCACCCTCTTGAATTACCCCCAGATGTTGCCAGTCTTGACATTGGCTTGCTTTCGTCATTAGAGATCAACAGTGTTAACTTTTTGCCTGTAGCATAAAACTTGCTCTTCAAGAATCTCCTTTAGAGCCTGAGGTGAGTTCAAGGGTTATTTTTCTTTTTAATTGGATGTTTTGTGCATACATTTTTATAAAAGTGAAGCCGCTCTGAATACCACAACCAAAAACAACAACCCTCTGTTTGTTCCCTGCACAGTCCCCATCCCTCCAACATAACCACCCACTTGCCAACACATCTACAGACCTGCCTACCCACCACACTTGCTTAACCTATTCACCTGATGTGAGTCCAAAACAACAATAACAAGCAAACATGACACACAAGACAAACATTCAACAGGTACTGGTAGGGACAGGCAGACAGGACTGGACATGTAGATAACATTTCATAACAAATTTGACATTTGTCTTTGGGGGAAGTAACCGTGTTGTAGGAAAAGATTGTTGTATGGGGTGAATCTTAATTGGTTATGTCAACCTGATTTAGACACAGATACCATTGTTTTATAATAATAATAATATATTAGCTAAAAATAAATAGTAATAGCAAGTTGGTCATTAGAGCAAACACTAGGGTGGGGATCAGCTCATCGGGAGTTGAGTACTGGGGGGCAGTTTATGTTGAATGATTTAATTTTATCTTTGGTGGATGCTGTGATTTTTTTCCTTTTATGACGTGGCCATTGAAAAACAGACAATTGGTTTCTGTTTTTCCAGTTGAGTAATATAGTTTTTTTGCTGATTGTTAAGGCGATTAAAATGGACTGATGATGTTTGGGAGGTAGGTCGGATGATGAGACATCTTCAAGAAGGCAGAGGGATGGGGTGAGGGAAATGCTGTGACTCGAAAGGGTGTTATTTCTTTACAGAACTGAAGGGTGGTTGGACAGAGCCAGGTGGCGTGAAAGTAGTTCTGTGGAGTGTTGTGACTAGTGTGAACAGATGTCTGTGTCAATGCATCCAATTCTGTGCATTTTGTGTTGAGGGTCATGTGCTCTGTGAATTATCTTATACTGTATAAGTTGTGTTTTAGGGTTGTTAAATCAAATAAAATTTTATTTGTCACATACACATGGTTAGCAGATGTTAATGTGAGTGTAGCGAAATGCTTGTGCTTCTAGTTCCGACCATGCAGTAGTATCTAACAAGTAATCTAACAAATTCACAACAACTACCTTATACACACAAGAGTAAAGGAATGAATACGAGTATGTAATATAAATATATGGATGAGCGATGGCTGACCGGCATAGGCAAGATGCAGTAGATGGTATGGAGTACAGTATATACACATATATATATATATATGAGATGAGTAATGTAGGATATGTAAACATTATATAAATGGCATTGTTTAAAGTGGCTAGTGATACATTATTTCATATAATTATTAAAGTGGCTAGAGATTTGGGTCGATGGCCGAACGGCATAGGCAAGATACAGTAGATGGTTTAGAGTACAGTGTATACATTTGATATGAGTATGTCGGATACGTAAACATTATATACAAAATTGTTTAAAGTGGCTAGTGATACATTTGTTACATCCAATTCCTATGTTTAGTCATAACTGAAGATGTTATTGTTTTATAGTAGTCTGTATAATATGGAGACATTTATATTTTGAATTGGCTATGCCTGCCAACTGTTCTAGCAGGGGATGGTGTTTGAAGGAAAGTGTTTAATAGATTGATTTTGGTTTGTAGAGATTTTTTTAATTTGAGATATTGTAGGAAGCTTTCACTAGCGGTTATCATATTTCTGGATTAGTTTGTGGAGTGGTATTAGTGAGCCATTTTCAAATATGTGTTGTAGATGGGTGATTTCTATGTTTCCATGAGTTGAACATAACTGGGTTCTTGTTGATTTGAAACCCTGGGTTGTTCCAGATTGGGGTGAATTAATTTAGTGCTGGGGTGTAATTTGTGATCTTATTGATTTTCCACCAAGCTGTCAGTTGTCGATGATAACCTGGTTTTTGAAGCAGTTAGGGTTCTTTATAGTCTGGTTGAGGAATGGTATGTCACTTAGAGTGATTTTCATTCTTTGTTCCATTTCTAGCCAGGGGTTTTGTTGTTGATTGGGATACGTTTATTTTACTATGTAGTGGACTTGGTTTGCCAGATGGTAAAGTTGAAAATGTGGTGCAGCTAGACCCCAAGATCTTTAGGGTTTTGTAATGTGGACAATTTGAGTCTTGTTTTTTCCTTTTACATTAGAATGTATTAATCTGGGGGTTCACGTGACCCTTGAACGAGATGGTCGCGTGAACTAAGAGCTCCGCACAGTTTCCAATTCTTAATCTTACCTCCGCTTCAAGTTAAAAACGAATTTAGCTTTAGTCAAAAAGTCATGGCGGCTACAAAAGGCGACATTACAGATGACATTTTTACCCGGACTCGAGCAGTAGCCGCGGAAAAAGCCTCCAAGAAACAGCTAGCTTCAGAAAAAGCCAGGAGCAAGAAGCCCCCCCCCCCGAGGCCCCAAAAAAGCCAACCTCTAACTCTGTCAAAGACGTTCTTTCTGAGCTTAGAGCCCAACGTACAAAACTCAACATCAAATTAGATGGCATTAACTCTCAGCTCAGCGCGATAGGGGGCAAGGTGACAACCCTGGAAAATGCTTTGCCTGACATCAACAACAAGATAACCATCAACGCGGGGCGCCTGGACGAGGCAGAGGGGCGAATCCTATCCATAGAAAACTCACTGACAGACGCCATGGAAACAATAGCATATCCTAAAAAAAAAATAGAGCATCTGGAAGAGAAAACAGAGGACCTGGAAAACAGGGGGCGAAGGAATAATTGTGTTCTATTAAATCTGGCCGAAAAAGAAGAGGGCAACATGCCACTGATCTGCTACCTGCAAGACAAACTTCCCGAGTGGCTCCACCTGTCCACCGACAGGCCCATAGAACTCGAGAGAGCTCACCGGGCACTGAGGCCCCCACCAGCAGCCAACCACCGCGCCCAATCACCATACGTTTCCTGAGATTCACCGACAAGGAACGAGTCCTACAGGCGGCGAAAATCAACACCATTACAGTGGGAAACGCCAAACTCACCTTACACCGGACCTGTCAGCTGGAATACGCCGAAAGCGGCGAGAGTTTGACGAGGTGAAGAAACACTCCATTGACCGAGGCATCTTTAAGGGATTCAAATATCCAAATGAGCTTAGGATTCTTCACCATGTCGTTATAGCCGTCTAAGTTATATTTTTCTTTTAGCTGAGAGAAGGATTGGCTCTATAGCCTAACCTAGGCCTACTATAGTTTCAGCCTACTTTAATTTCCCCTTTTTTAATATTAAGGACTTGTCCAAACGATTGGACCTATGTCCTTTGGGGGAGGTATGTGTAGGCTGGGCTATTGATTTTATTTTCTCCCTCTTTTTTTTTATATTTGTTTTATGTGGTCTGGACGGAGATTAGGTTGTTACTCATTCAATGCGGGGCGGAGCGGAGAGGATGGGGCATTTCTTTGGGGGGGGAGACGGTGTGCCGCTGCTAACTGTTCCCGGTTTTCTTTTTTTCTTCGGAACACAGAATTGAGACCGAGCGTGGGGGTAATAGATCCAACGGGATATGTCGAGGAGTTTGGGAAATCGGCTGGGGGGTTCAGAGACTGTTCTTTCATGTACATGTATTTTTCTTTTATGTGATCGCAGCTGTAACTATTATCCACCTTTACACAGAGATGACTTGCACTAGAGTTCGATTACCGTTCGATGACGTTGACTAGTACCTTAAATATATTGACATGGAACTGCCATGGGCTAGGTCATGCAATTAAACGGAAAAAGATACTATGTGCTCTAAAAAAGGAAAAAGCAGACATTTCGCTATAACAAGAGACACACCTCTGTGATGCTGAACATGCCAAACTCCGCAGAGCTTGGGTGGGACAGGTGTATTTCTCATCTTTCAAATCAAACAGTAGAGGTACAGCCATACTTATCCATAAGCATGTTCCATTCATAATTGACAAAAACAAATCTGATCCGGAGGGGAGATTTATTCTGATAATTGGGTCACTGTATGGGCAACCAATTACTATCTTAAATATATACGCCCCTAACACACACACTCCTGCCTTCATGTCAAAAATGGTAACCCTGTTCAATGAGCATTGTGTTTCTTTTGGAGCGCTGGCTGGAGATTTTAATTGTACCCTCAACCCAACCCTAGACAAATCATCTCAAGTCCCCACCACAAATCCTAGATCTGCAAAGATGTTGAAGTCTCTTACTAAAGAGATGGGACTGATAGATATCTGGAGAGAGACTAATAGCTCGTCTATGGACTATACATACTACTCTAATGTTCATAACACCTACTCCTGTATAGACTACATTTTTATCCCAAAGATTTTCATAAATTCAGCCACGTGTACGATCGGACCCATAGCACTTTCAGATCACGCCTTTGTCCACCTCCGTTTTGACCTCTGCAAAAACATTCCGAGGTCAAAGAGCTGGAAATTCAACACCTCCATGTTATCAAACGAAGCGTTCCATACAGTGGTAACTACATGGATAAACAACTACACACAAGACAACAAA
This sequence comes from Hucho hucho, assembly GCA_003317085.1. NCBI lineage: Eukaryota > Metazoa > Chordata > Actinopteri > Salmoniformes > Salmonidae > Hucho > Hucho hucho. Next base: position 203,614 of record QNTS01000455.1, read on the forward strand.
GACTCTCCTGTTTCTCCGGCCACAATGTGGGACGCTGCCAAAGCCACACTAAGAGGACATCTAATTGCATACGCTTCCTCTAAGAAAAAAACAATGGAAGCACACAGGCTAGAACTTGAGAGGGAGCTGGAATGCTGTGAAAAAGTACATAAACAATCCCCAGACAGCACCTCCTGGAGTCCACTTAAAGCAGCCAAAGCCAAACTGAACTTGGACTATACTCGGGAGATAAAAAAAAGTTTTCTTTACTAAACAGAAATACCATGAGTATAGCAATAGGCCTAGTAGATTGCTTGCTTACCAATTAAAAAAAGAGCAGTCAGAGCGTACAATCATGGCCATCCGAACAGCAGAGGACGAGGTCACATATGACCCGAAAAATATTAATTTAACTTTTCATGATTTTTACTGCAAACTATATACTTCTGAGAGAAAACATACGGATGCAGAACTTCATTCCTTCCTAGAGGGAATTTCGCTACCTATCAGAAACCAACCAAGAAGATCTCAACTCCCCCTTCACTCCTGAGGAGGTCCTGGAGGCAATTACCTCCATGCCACCTAATAAGTCCCCAGGCCCAGATTGATTCCCCAGAGAGTTATACAAAGCTTTTAGGCCCCAGCTTAGCCCTATTCTCATGCCAATGCTGGATGAGTTTTGCAAAAACAGCTCTTCCAGACTCTTATGTACACAGCTCGCATTACAGTGTTGGTCAAAAAAGACAAGGACCCTCTATCCTGCTCGTCCTTCCGGCCCATAAGCTTGTTGGATTTTGACTACAAAATAATTACCAAATTGCTCGCTAAAAGACTTAACACTCTTCTTCCCAAAATAATAAAAGCAGACCAAACTGGATTTATTAGAGACAGGTACTCTTCTGATAACATTCACCGTAAACAGAAGACCCCTGTCCTGCTGGCTTCACTGGATGCTGAGAAGGCGTTCGACAGGATGGAGTTTTCTGTTCTCAGTCTTAGAAAAGTTCAATATGGGCCCAAACTTTATTAAATGGATTAAGTCCCTATACGCTCATCCAAATTCCATGGTGACTACTAACAGTCTGAACTCTGGCAGATTCCCTTTGGGACAGGGCACAAGACAGGGGTGCCCGCTGTCCCCCCTGCTCTACTTGTTGGGGGCGGAGCCTCTGGCAGAGCTGATAAGGAGCAATCCATGTATTATGGGTGTTTCTGCAGGTGGCCTGCAGCACAAGATTTCGCTCTATGCTCTACATATACAACCCTGAGAAATCCCTCCCATTTTATACACAATTGCTCAGGATGGCAAGTTTTTAGGATATAAGATAAATTTGAACAAATCCACTGTTTGCCCTCTCAATCTTACACTCACCAGCTCTATGAAGACACTCTGCCCGTTCCAATGGAAGACACAGGGGTTTCAATACCTTGGGATCTTCGTAACACCAGGTCTGAATTGCCTTTTCAAGGAGAATTATCTCCCACTCCTGGATCGAATCAAGAAAGATCTCCAAACCTGGATCTCCCTCCCAATTAGCTTAGTCGGAAGAATTAATGTCATCCATATGAACATCCTCCCTAGATTGAACTATTTATTTCAGATGCTCCCATGCTATCTCCCAGTTTCCTTTTTCAAAACAACTAACCAAAGCATCACCAAATTTATATGGGGCAATAAAAAACCTAGGATCAAGTTCTCCTATATCTATAGACTCCTTTCTGAGAATGAAAATAATCTGGGAAAAGGACCTTTGTCTGACTATCAGTGATGAGTTATGGGCGGAGGTTTGCGACAGGGTATACTGCTCCTCTACTAATGTAAAAATGAAAGAATCTAATTACAAATTTTTGTACACATTTTATTACACCCCAATGAGACTCCATAGAATGAAAACAGACATTTATCCTAACTGTAAAAGATGTACCTCTGAAAGGGGAACCTATATGTATGTAATTTGGAGTTGTAGAGAGATTGCCAGATTTTGGCGATCTATACATACTGCTTCACAGGAAATACTAGATGTACAGTTTGATATGACCCCGTGTATCTATCTTCTTAATGCCCAGCAGGACTTTGTTCTTGATCCGGACAGAGAACATTTGCTTATGACTATTACATACTTTGATAAGAAATGTATTCTTCTATTGTGGGCTTCTAATTCTTCTCCTACATTTAAAATGTGGATTGACCAGATTGTTGACTTTCTTCCTCTTGAAAAGCTCACTTATGACCTCCACAGGAGACAGCCAAAGTTTGATAGACTCTGGTCCCCACTACTGAACTATATTTCAAATTGGACAGAGTGAATGGGCTGATTAGGGAAATGAGCAGACCCATGTTGTGTAAGGTGCTGTAAAAACAAACAATTTGTTCGTCGTCTCAGTTAAGGCTGGAAATAGCTAATAAGAACCTTGATAGTCCTGCTGCAAGGTTGTGTATTTATTTATTATTATTATTTTTATTTTATTTATTATTATTAGTTTACTATATATATATTTTTTATTGTTAGTTATTTTAATTATTGTTTATTTTTTTGTGAACGTGGAATGTGTTTTGTTGGTTGATTGAAAAGCAAGAAAACTTAATAAATCTTTAAATTGAAAAAAAAGAATGTATTAATCTTAGTCTAGTGTGTTGAATCAGTTAACTGTATAAACTTAGAAATGTTGGATGTCATGGAGTCTTGCTGCTACAATGGGTCTACCTGGAGGAGGAGACACTTGTTTGTGTAATTTAGCGACTGTATAGAAAGTTGGTATCTTAAGAAATGTCACATTCTTTTTTTGGTGATTTGTCCTGATTCCAAACAGCTTTCCACTGTGGATGAGATACTATGCTGGAATTCTAGGGTAGGGTCATAATTCAGTTTGCGATAAAGTCACCTTTAGATAGTCAATTATATGCACTGAGCTTGTCTGATGCTATTAGCTTACGGTTTGATGCCTCAAGAGGGCGCCAGAGATCTAGATAACCAAAAGAAGAAAATAAATTACTTGACCCAACTATTGTCCTCACTCCTGCTGGCTTTCGCAGATTCTGCAATTACTCTCCTGAAGTTGCCGGTAATAGGCTACACGAGGAGTGGGCAACCTGACTCATGTGGAATGCCAATTTATCTTACCATTTCTACCAATCTCCGTGCCAGTTATAATTTTCATATGCACATTTTCATTAAAGTTTAATTTAATTTATAATAACGTCTTCATATCTCAAAATTCTATCTAAATGAAAATTAAACAAACCTAAAAATGTAACTTCTATTGCCAACTACACTCAGCAAAAAAAGAAACGTCCTCTCACTGTCAACTGCATTTATTTTCAGTAAACTTAACATGTGTAAATAATTGTATGAACATAACAAGATTCAACAACTGAGACATAAACTAAACAAGTTCCACAGACATGTGACTAACATAAATTGAATAATGTGTCCCTAAACAAAGGGGGGTCAAAATCAAAAGTAACAGTCAGTATCTGGTGTGGCCACCAGCTGCATTAAGTACTGCAGTGCATCTCCTCCTCTTGGACTGCACCAGACTTGCCAGTTCTTGCTGTGAGATGTTACCCCACTCTTCCACCAAGTTCCGGGACATATCTGCAGTCCTCATGCCTCCTTGCAGCATGCCTAAGGCACGTTCACTCAGATGAGCAGGGACCCTGGGCATCTTTCTTTTGGTGTTTTTCAAAGTCAGTAGAAAGGCCTCTGTAGTGTCCTACGTTTTCATAACTGTGACCTTAATTGCCTACCGTCTGTAAGCTGTTAGTGTCTTAACAACCATTCCACAGGTCCATGTTCATGAATTGTTTATGGCTCATTGAACAAGCACGGGAAACCGTGTTTAAACTCTTTACAATGAAGATCTGTGAAGTTATTTGTATTTTTACAAATTATCTTTGAAAGACAGGGTCCTGAAAAAGGGATGTTTCTTTTTTTGTTAAGTTTATGTAAAAACAGCCTACATAAAGCCAACAAATAAAAACGTTGCAGCCTGCAAGTTGAAAATATCAGGATAAAAATAAATATCCTATAAATCATATTGGCTACACATGGCCTGTCTGCAACGAACTTGAAACATTATATCAACTATTAACTTGGTTCTGGCCTGAAGCTTGCACTAGAAAATTTGCAACATGGTATAAAATATTCTGCGCCAGTGAACTTGTGACAGACACCGCTGTAGGCTATTTTGCGCAAGGGATAAGAAGCAGTGCTTGACTTGGGCCGGAGCGGAGTACCGGCACCTCAAATTTTCGACTGCTTGAGCTCTTGTTCCTCTTATAGAATATTATCTCAAAGTATTGTGGAGCTCCTGCACTTAAATATAAATAGTACCAGCACCAGCGTCAAACTGATAAGAAGTCTATTTTATGATGTTTCCACTGGATCAGAGCATAACATGTTTCCCTTTCACGCTGAGTGGTTATCGAAAGCGAGAGCTGGAAAGATTTTTAAAACGCATTGAGGAACTATTGTAAATCTCAATGGATGTAAAAACAGACTTTGTTTGCTTGCTGTTTGAGGTGAATACAATATTATTTTGAGAAGCTCCACAGGTCATTAGTGGTGATTTATTTTATATTTTATTTATTTCACCTTTATTTAACCAGGTAGGCTAGTTGAGAACAAGTTCTCATTTACAACTGCGACCTGGCCAAGATAAAGCAAAGCAGTTCAACACAAACAACAACACAGAGTTACACATGGAATAAACAAACATACAGTCAATAATACAGTGTGTGCAAATGAGGTAAGATAGGGGAGGTAAGGCAGTAAATAGGCCATGGTGGCGAGGTAATTACAATATAGCATTTAAACACTGGTATGGTAGATGTGCAGAAGATGAATGTGCAAGTGATGGGTTAAACCGATCAGAAATACTATCATCCCCAAATGGGCACATTTATATGCCTACATTTGCGCACAGGCCAGGTATCCTAGCCTATAGGCCTACTTATATGCGTGCATGTGTAACGGTGTGATTAAATTGTTCAATTTCTGCATAAAACGGGTATTATGCCACCTCCTGGTGGATTAACGTTAGTGTCTTTACAATGGGGTTCTGTGTAATCCACAGCACATTTATGGAGAATTGCTGTGGGCGATTTGAAAATTGAATGGTCCCGCGATAGAAATGTAGAAAGTTGACATTACACCATAAAATCCACATTTTACATCAGCAATTTATGTTGTTAGTAACTAATGTTGTTGGTTGGGCGTCAAATAAGCCACTCCATATGTTATTTGGCGAAGCTCATTTTGCCTTGTGGGTTTTATGCTAACTAAAGTTCCCTCTTTGAAGTTGGTAGCTAACTCGAGAATGCATCTTTAAGAGTGCTGTTTATATCCCGTCTACTACTCATCATTCATCCATGCAGGTAATTTGACAAATGTGTAAAGTATATGTTGTATACATTTATGAGCACAGCTAGCCGTGTATTAGCCTGGTTTTGTTAGTTTAGGAAAATGTGTTACATTCTAGGTGTATTATATTTCTTCGCCACAAGAGTGTGACATTGAGTCATCTCAGGTAAATTTGATATCTTCTGAATACTTAAATGGATGATAGTATATTCTGATGTTGTGAATATGAGATTACACATGGAAACAGTATATTTTTTAAATTATAGTAAATTAGGAATGATTAGAAATTGTTAACTCCACTATACGATCACAATGATTTTGAAAGACATTTCAATTGTTCTTTTGTCAGTATATTATACAGCAGATTTATGGAGAATTGCTGTGGGAGTGCTGTTTATCCCATCTGTTACTGATCATACATCCATACGGTGTGTCCCATGATTGCAGCTTTGGAAATAAAATAACTATCCTCCATTACTCCTTCCTGTGTTGACTCACAGACTTGAGGGACGGGACCAGGAAGGTCACACGTGTCCTGACTCAACATTGACAGGAGCGCTCCAAACAAAAGACAATGACTAAATTGACAGAACTCGTAAATGGAATGAAATAAACCAAAACTTGTTTCTCACAAGTGTAGCATAGATTGTGCACTCTGCACACAATGTGTCCACTCTGACAATGACTAAAGAAAGACTGGAATAATAATGCATTAAAATAAATTACTGTAACCAAAGTAACAAACATTGCAGATTAGGAATTAACAGCCTCCGACCACATTTTCGATTCAAGCATAAATTTACTTTTAGTCTAGGCCTCCACAATGGATTAGTTCACTGAGATGGGCGCAAATATATATATATACACTACCAATCAAAAGTTTGGACACACCTACTCATTCCAGGGTTTTTCTTTATTTCTACATTGTAGAATAATATTGAAGACAAGGAAATAACACATATGGAATCATATAGTAACCAAAAGTGTTTAACAAATCAAAATATATTTTAGATTCTTCAAAGTAGCCACCCTTTGCCTTGATGACAGCTTTGCACACTCTTGTCATTCTCTCAACCAGCTTCATGAGGAATGCTTTTCCAACAGTCTTGAAGGAGTTCCCATAAATGCTGAGCACTTGTTGTCTGCTTTTCCTTTACTCTGCAGTCCAACTCATCCCAAACCATCTCAATTGGGTTGATGTCGGTGTGATTGTGGAGGCCAGGTCATCTAATGCAGCACTCCATCACTCCTTAGTCAAATAGCCCTTACACAGCCTGGAGGAGTGTTGGGTCATTATCCTGTTGAAAAACAAATTATAATCCTACTAAGCGCAAACCAGATGGGATGCCGTATCGCTGTAGAATGCTAAGTGTGCCATGAATTCTGTTGTCCTGTAGTCCCACTAACCCCAAACCAGATGCGATGGCGTATCTCTGTAGAATGCTGCTGTGGCCATGCTGGTTAAGTGTGCCTTGAATTCTAAATAAATCACTGACAGTGTCACCAGCAAAGCACCATCACACCACCTCCTCCATGCTTCACGGTGGGAACCACACATGCAGAGATCATCCGTTCACCTACTCTGCGTCTCACAAAGACACAGCGGTGGGGAACCAAAAATCTCATTTGGATTCATCTGACCAAGGGACAGATTTCCACCTGTCTATTGTCCATTGCTTGTGTTTTTTGGCCCAAGCATATCTCCTCTTCTTATTGGTGTCCTTTAGTAGGCCTGATTCACAAAGTCTCCTCTGAACAGTTGATGTTGAGGTGCAGTTAACTCTAATTAACGTATCCTCTGTAGCAGAGGTAACTCTGGGTCTTCCTTTCCTGTGGCAGTCCTCTTGAGAGCTAGTTTCATCATAGCACTTGATGGTTTTTGCGACTGCACTTGAAGAAACTTTAAAGTTCTTGTTTTTCTTTGCTTATTTCAGCTGGTCTTATTTCGCAACATTTGAAATTGTGTTTTTTACACTGGATAAAAGTAGAGACTCAGAGCTACGAAATGGTGTATCATATACTGCATTTTTGAGGAACAATTGGAAAGTAATTCTGCTTTGAAAGTTGCTAAACATGTAAACTCACTTTTGAGAAAATGGCCTTTGAATGTTTTGGTACTTACTGGTACTTACTTTTTGTCTGCACCCATTCAGCATCGTTCCCACCCTCTTAAGCTTTACCCCCACCCATCTCGTTTCGCTCTCGGAGAGTTCAGAGCGCACACTTGACGCTCTGGACGAGGATTTGTTTACCTCTGGATAACATGAAAACAGCCTAACCAGCTCTGCTGGCAACAATTTCATTACGCTTTTTTGCCGACGTTTACTGACACCGGCCATATCCAACAGGTGTTTTACACCATAGCTTAACACATGTAGCTAGCTAGCTAGGTAAAGAACATGTAAGATCACACATATCACGTAAAGTTAGCTAGCAAGCCAGCCAGCTAATGTTAGCTAGTTAACCTGTTTGGGCTAGCGGGCAGTATTTTGAAGTTCGGATGAAAAACGTGCCCAAAGTAAACTGCCTGTTACTCAGGCCCAGAAGCTAAGATATGCATACATTAGTAGCTTTGGATAGAAAACATTCTGAAGTTTCTAAAAGTATTAAAATAATGTCTGTGAGTATAACAGAACTGATATGGCAGGCGAAAACCCCAGCAAAATCCAATCGGAAAATCTGAATCTGTCATGTCACACTGTTTTCAATTGTCATCCTATTCAATCCATTGTATTTTAGCTCCCAGATTGCAGTTCCTATGGCTTCCACTAGATGTCAACAGTCTTTAGAAAAGGTTTAAAGCTTTTATCTTGAATAACCATGGAGTAAGAGATGTTCTTCCTGAGGTGTCGTCAAGTGTCCTGTTATGGATTTAGCGTGTAACAGTGAGCGCGCTCTTAGCTCTTTTTCTCTTCTATTCATCAGGATATATTCCGTCTGAAATATTATCGTTTATATTCATTTTAGGGTATCCGAGTATTGATTAGAAATGCTGTTTGACTTGTTTCAACGAACTTTACAGGTACTTTTGGGATATTGTTTGTCTGCATGGATGAACGCCTTTGGGCAGGTGGATTACTGAACAAAACGCGCCAACCAAACGGAACTTTATGGATATAAAGAGGGACTTTATCGAACAAATGGAAATTTTATTGTGTAACCGGGACGCTTGGGTATGCCATCAGATGAAGATCTTCAAAGGTAAGCAATTTATTTTATTTATTTTTGAGTTTTGTGACACCTCTGCTGGTTATGTTATTATGCTAATTGATTATGTGTGCGGGGCGCTGTCCTCAGACAATCAAATGTTCTGCTTTCGCCGTAAAGCCTTTTTTAAATCTGACAACTCTGTTAGATTAACAAGATTCTAAGCTTTTGAATGGTGCGCAACACTTGTATTTTCATGAATGTTTAAAATGAGTTTTTTTGTAATTTGAATTTGGCGCTCTGCATTTCACCGGATGTTGTCGCATGTGGGACGTGACCGTCCCCCTAGCCCTAAGAAGTTAAACAACAATGAACATAGTGCCAAATCATGTCGTTACTACCTTGCATGAATCTGCTGGAAGCTAACCAACCAGTTTCAATGTAAGCTAACATTAGGCTCGAACTAGAAAAGCAAACAGCTCTAGGATACGAATAATAACGTCATACACATAACGTTAGCTGGGGAGCCAGACAGCTAACGTTAGCTAGCTAGCTAACAGTACACTGTAGCTTAAGATATGTAGCTAGCTAGCTAGGTAAACATAATTTAAGATTACACACGTAACATTAACTAACGAGCCAGCCAGCTAACGTTAGCTAGTTAAACAACAATGAACATAGTGCCAAATCATGTCCTTACTACCCTGTATGAATCTACTGGGAGCTAACCAACCAGGTTCAACGTTAGCTAGCTAACAATTAAGCTCTAACTAGCGAAGCAAACGGTTCTGGGATACGAATAATACACGTAACGTTAGCTAGGGATCCAGCTAGTAACGTTAGCTAGCTAGCTAACATTACACTTTAGCTTGAATAGAAACCACTTTGTCAAAATTAGAAATGTGTAATATCTATCTTACCCATATACATCATCATGCATGATGGACACATCTCCCTGTCACAGATGCCATGCCACGGTTGCCCTTAGTTTGAAGATGTAATCTGGAGACGGGTGTTTTCTCCATCTCTTTAGCTATCATACTCTTAATTCCACTGATTTTCAAAACTCGATCCTCCAGAAAGTGGAGAGCAACACTTATGCAGCTCCACTACACTATACTTTTTTTTTAAAGCCGCGTTCGACAGGATGACCAACACAGATTGACCAGCTCAAATAGACAGAAGCCTATGGCAGACCAATCTGAACTCCTCTCTCGGCAGGTTCTTTCTCTGTGGTTAAACCAACTAGGCTTGTAATTTAACAATTTGTATTTACAGATGGCGTGCAAGTTTGTTATTATGAAAGTTCACATGTTCCAGAAGGCATTTCTGCCAAAAAAATGTAAACGTTAAAATGGCTCTCCTGTGAAGTCGTGACTTGCGACATACGCCTAGTTTCCTGAAACGGGCCACTCACAAGGCAGGCAGTACGCTTGACCTAGTCTTCACTAGAGGCTGTTCACCTACTAATCTCACTGCAACACCCCTCCATGTCGATGATCACTACTTTGTTTCCCTTTCTCTCCTCCAACCCTACCCATTCAGCCCCTACCCAGATGGTCATCGGCCGCCCAACAACCTTCCAACTTGACCCCATCCTCCCTTCTCCAGACCATCTCTGGAGACCTCACTTCCCTCATCAACTCATCCCTGACCACTGGCTGCGTCCCCTCCGACTTCAAGATGGCCAGTCGCTCCCCTTGTCAAGAAACTAACACTCGACCCCTCTGACGTTAAACTACAGACCGTGTCCCTTTCTTTTGTTTCCAAAACACTTTAGCGTGTTGTCTCTGACCAACTCTCTCATTATCTCTCTAAGAACAATCTTTTTGACCCTAACCAGTCAGGCTTCAGGGCGACTCACTCAACTGAGACCGCTCTCCTCTGTGTCACAGATGCTCTGCCAAAGCTGACTCTCTCTCCTCTGTTCTCATCCTCCTACATCTATCCGCTGCCTTCGACACCGTGAACAATTAGATCCTCCTCTCCACCCTCTCAGGGTTGGGAGTCTCAGGCTCTGCACAATCCAGGATTGCACACTACCTGGCAGGTTGCTCCTACCAGGTGGTGTGGAGAGGATCTGTGTCTTCATTGTGTGCTCTCACTACTGGTGTCCACCAGGGCTTGGGTCTAGGCCCTTTTCTCTTTACACCAAGTCACTCTGCTCCGTCATATCCTCACATGGTCTCTCGTATCGTTACTTTTTGGATGACACTCAACTACTCTTCTCCTTCCCCCCCTTCTGACACACAAGGTGGCAACATGCAACTCTGCGTGCCTGGCAGACATCTCAGCTTGGATATCGGCCCACCACCTCTGCGCAACCTCAACCAAACAGCTGCTCTGCCTCCCGGGGAAGGCATGTCTGCTCCAAGACCTCTTCATCATGGTTGACAACTCCACGGTGGTCCCCTCCCAGATTGCAAAGAACCTTGTCGTGACCCTGGACAACACCCTGTTGTTCTCTGCAAACATCAAAGCAGTGACTCGCTCCTGCAGGTTCATGCTCTACGACATCCGTAGAGTACGACTTTTCAATGCTAGCATGACTAGGTTTTCTTTATAAGTTTCACATTCAACATGTAGGGCCTCCAGAGTGGCGCAGTGGTCTGCATCGCAGCGCTAGATGTGCCGCTAGGGATCCTGGTTTGAGTCCAGGCTCTGCCGCAGGCTCTTATTTTTTCAATAAGTGTGACGTTTTGTGCATCAATGATGTCAGACAGTGCAAGTGCTTTGAAATGTGTATGTCCCATGTATGAGACTTTAGAAGTCTTAGCTTACATGTCTCTTGTATGTTTTTTATACAATACATTCTACATTTGTTATGTCTAAATGTTACCCACCCATACAAGTCAGATATTACAATAATATTTTATGAAACTTGTATCTGCTGCCATATGTATTAATTACAAGTTCCAGGTAGAACATAAGAATTTTGTTAAATTATTCTATATCTTTTCCATATGGGAATCCCGCCCACCTGGTGTGCTGGGTGAGCTAAATCAAGTCCACCTGCTGTATCTTTACCAACCCAGAGATTCAAGGGGAGGAAAATTATATGCAGTGAGTAGACTCAACCAAATCATGGGAAAACAAAAATAGAATTACTTGACACACTGTAAAGAATTAACAAACAAACTGCGCAAACTAAAATGCTATTTGGCCCTCAACAGAGAATACACATTGGCAGAATCACTGTGACTGACCCAAAATGAAGGAAAGCTTTGACTATGTATAGACTCAGTGAGCATAGCCTTGCTATTGAGAAAGTTCGCCGTAGGCAGACCTGCCTCTCAAGAGCGGACAGGCTATGTGCACACTGCCCACAAACTGAGCTGCACTTCCTAACCTCCTGCCAAATGTATGACCATATTAGAGACACATATTTCCCTCAGATTACACAGACCCACAAAGAATTCGAAAACAAATCCAATTTCGATAAACTCATGTCTATTGGGTGAAATACCACAGTGTGCAATCACAGGAGCAAGATTTGTGACCTGTTGCCACAAGAAAAGGGCAACCAGTGAAGAACAAACAGCATTGTAAATACAACCCATATTTACTCATTTTTCCTTTTACTTTAACTATTTGCACATTGTTACAACACTGTATATATACACATATGACATTTGAAATTTCTTTATTATTTTGTAACCTGTGTGTGTAATATTTACTGTTAATTTCACTTGTTTTGGTAATGTAAACATGTTTCCCATTCCAATAAAGCCCCTTGAATGAATTGAATGAGTAGGTATGAGGCTCTAGGAGAATCTTAATTGAATACTCCTCACGTCTTCTTTCATCGCCTCACAGGGGCGGGACCTCTGGCTTTCTCATCCAATGGGTTTTGAGAAGGAGTCTAAGAGAGTGGACACGAGAGGTTCTTCCTCTGTGAGTGGATTTGATCAATTGGGTTTTTGTGTCACCTCTAATCTAAATGTCCATATTTTATCATGGCAAGAAAGGACACCATGTTCAAAGGACCATTTAACAATCCATATTTCAATTTCTTACCAAGTTCAGCTCACACGTATATACAATAAGACACAGTATTGTTCTTTTCCGATCAGTTCATAGTATTGGCTCAAGAGCACTGCCTAGCAACATGAAGACTTCAAAGAATTTCCATGCATTCCCTAAACAGCAACCGTTCTTGTTACCCGTCCAGGTATGTATGTTTGCATGGATGCCTTCCGACTGTGCGGCCAGCACGCCTTTTTATATGATGCAATTAGCATACAACCATGTAAATCTAGAATGGATGTGATGCTGTTATATAGGTAGCATTAAACTGGCTTTGTCTCACTTTCCTTGCATGTCTATCAAATTACATCACATATTTTTGCTCCCATTCTAGAGTTCCCAGGGAACCATAAAAAATGCAATGTGTAGAGAGCTAAGCTTACACGGATACTGTTGGCTAGGGCCAGTGAAACACTGTGGGGTGAGGGATGCGAGGGGGGTAATGGATCTGTAGCCAGGTGAAGATGAGAAATCCAAGATGGCTCCCATCTCGGCCCCGCCTCCAATTACGACCTGAAAGAGGGGAGACAGGTTTCAGGCCGTGTGTGTCTGCACTGTCCACAACCTGTCTGCAATGAGCTGGGTTTCAGTCACTTAAAAATGTCTCTCCAAATCAAATCTAATTTTATTTTTCACATGCGCCGAATGCAACAGGCGTAGACCTTACCGTGAAATGCTTACTTATGAGCCCTTAACCAACAATGCAGTTCAAGAAATAGAGTTAAGAAAATATTTACTAAATAAACTAAAGTCAGAAATAAAATAAAAAGTAACACAATAAAATGACAATAGCGAGGCTATATACAGGGGGTTCAGGTTAGTCGAGGTAAGGGTAAAGTGACTGCATTGCTAATAAATAGCAAGTAGTAGCAGTGTAAAAACATGGGGGGGGGGGTTAATTGTTCAGCAGTCTTATGGCTTAGGGGTAGAAACTGTTAAGGAGCCTTTTGGACCTAGACTTGGCGCTCTGGTATCTCTTGCTAGTGCGGTAGCAGAGAGAACAGTCTATGACTTGGGTGACTGGAGTCTGACAATTTTTTGGGCCTTCCTCTGACACGGCCTAGTATGTAGGTACTGGATGGCAGGAAGCTTGGCCCCAGTGATGTACTGTGCCGTACACACTACCCTCTGTAGTGCCTTACGGTTGGATGCCGAGTAGTTGTGTGATGCAACCAGTCAGGATGCTCTCAATGATGCAGCTGTAGAACTTTTTGAGGATCTGGGGACCCATGACAAATCTTTTCAGTCTCCTGAGGGGGAAAAGGTTTTATCATGCCCTCTTCACGACTGTCTTGGTGTGTTTGGACCATGATAGTTTGTTGGTGATGTGGACGCCAAAGAACTTGAAAGTCTCGACCCGCTCCACTACAGGCCTGCCTTTTCCTGTAGTCAACGATCAACTCCTTTGTCTTGCTCACATTGACGGAGAGGTTGTTGTCCTGGCACAACACGGTCAGGTCTCTGACCTCCCCTTATAGGCTGTCTCATCATTGTTGATGATCAGGCCTACCACTGTTGTGTCATCAACAAACTTAATGATGGTGTTGGAGTCGTGCTTGGCCACGCAGTCGAAGGGTGAACAGGGAGTACAGGAGGAGACTAAGTACACACCCCTGAAGGGCAGATGTGTTGTTGCCTACCCTTACCACCTGGGAGCGGCCCGGCAGGAAGTCCAGGATCCAGTTGCAGGGGGTGTTTAGTCCCAGGATTCTTAGCTTAGTGATGAACTTTGTGGGCACTATGGTGTTGAACGCTGAGCTGTAGTCAATGAACAGCATTCTCACATAGGTGTTATTTTTGTCCAGGTGAGAAAGGGCTGTGTGGAGTGCGATTGCATCATCTGTGGATCTGTTGGGGTGGTATGTGAATTGGAGTGGGTCTGGTGTTGATGTGAGCCATGACCAGCCTTTCAAAGCACTTCATGGCTACCGACAGTGGTAGTCATTTAGGCAGGTTACCTTCACTTTCCCAGAGTCACTTGGGAAAGTGGGCCCAGAGTCTGGCTGATAAGGTCTAGACCTGGGTTCAAATTTTATTAGAAATTGCTTTAGCTTGGCTGGAATGCCAGATGGGTGAGGTTTGCAGTTTAGTGACTACTCTATTTGATACCTTGCGCCAGGCAAGCTCAACAAAGCAACAGATAATGTATTTGAAATGTTTTAAAAATGGTATTCGATGCCAGGTCAGCTCTTTACAGTGTATGTTTCAGCCATACTATGTAAGCATTATAAATGGTCCAAAATCAGGTGCTTCACCTTTTGCGAGCTACATCATAGGAGAAACAACAGTTCTTTGGAGGCTAATGGGATGACTGTAGTAGTGAAGTTGGGCTTGGACAGTGTTAAAAGTGTGGGCCCCATTGTGACGGTGTTGGCTCTTGTGTGTTTGGTCCTCTTCAGGTGGATGAGGAGGTGGCGCGCCTAGCATCCATGCCAGGATGGCGGAGGGACATCATCAAGAAAAAGCTTGATGAAGAGAAGTGAGTGGTGCTACCCATCCCATTCCTCCAATCAGGAGCCTCCACTGTTACTCCATTATCTGTTCAGTGGTCTCTGATTTGTCCTCCCTTCTGTCAATTTCTCCGGTTGTTTGTCTGTTTGTCTTGGTTAATGTTTTTTCTTTTTTCCCCCTATCTTTTCACCCCTCAAGTTCTGTTGGGTGGGTGGATAAAAAAATTTGCAAGTCAAGTAGATCCTGAAATATTTAGAGTATATAGCTACCTACTGTATAACCACTATACACATTATTTCCTGTAGTTGTTAAGTGGTATAACATTTTGAATGCCATGCATTAATACTGTATTTCCTTAAATTCCCTTCTGTGCCTATCTTCTCCGGGTCGGGCAGGGAGCAAAAAAGGTAAGAAAACATTCTATAAAATGTTCATTTATAATATGCCACAAACTATTATCATGATCTTGGTTTCCATCCAATTTTCAACAGATTTTAAATATTCTAAAATCCGCATAAAAACAATGCATTTTCCCAGCTGAGGGGTGTTTCCATCAAACTGTATTGTTGCATACAAAAGGTTGTGTATTGATAAAAATAAAAACTTTTGCAGTTAAATTCCAACGTACCGAATAACAATGTGTTATATAGAGAATGTGCCATCATCCACCATATTGTTGGATCAAAATTCAAAATACGTTTCATGATGTTCTGATGCCGTTTGGGCAATTTATAGTATTGCTTTTTTTGTGGCGTAATGCAACAGTTTTTCTGTGTGATTTTTACGTTTTATTTGTGCTTCCCAGACTGTGTTTTTGTGTTATGTATGTATGTATGTATGTATGTATGTATGTATGTATGTATGTATGTATGTATGTGTGTGTGTGTGTGTGTGTATATATATATATATATATACACACACACACACACACACACACACACACACAGAGTACGAGTCAAAAGTTTGGACACACACACTCATTCAAGGGTTTTTACTTATTTTTACAATTTTCTACATCAAAACTATGAAATAACAATTATGGAATCATGAAGTAACCAAATAAGTGTTTGTGGTTCACAAATCGAAATATATTTTAGATTCTTTAAAGTAGCCACCCTTTGCTTTGATAACAGCTTTGCCCACTCTTGGCATTCTCTCAACCAGCTTCATGAGGTAGTCACCTGGAATGCATTTCAATTAACAGGTGTGCCTTGTTAAAAATTAATTTGTGGAATTTCTTTCCTTAATGTGTTTGAGCCCATCAGTTTTGTTGTGACAAGGTTAGGGGTGGTATACAGAAGATGGCCCTATTTTGTAAAAGACCAAGTCCATGTCAAATAAGCAAAGAGAAACGACAGTCCATCACTACTTTAAGACATGAAGGTCAGTCAATAGGGAACATTTCAAGAACTTTGAAAGTTTCTTCAATTGCAGTCACTTAAACTATCAAGTACTATGATGAATCTGGCTTTCATGAGGACCTCCACAGGAAAGGAAGACCCAGAATTACCTCTGCTGCAGAGGATAAGGTCATTAGAGTTACCAGAAATTGCAGCCCAAATAAATGCTTCAGAGTTCAAGTAACAGACACATCGACATCAATTGTTCAGAGGAGACTGCGTGAATCAGGCCTTCATGGTCGAATTGCTGTAACAAAAAAACACTACAAAAGGACACTAATAAGAAGAAGAGACTTGCTTGGGCCAAGAAACACGAGCAATGGAGATTAGACCGGTGGAAATCTGTCCTTTGGTCTGATGAGTCCAAATTTGCGATTTTTGGTTCCAACTGTGTCTTCGAGAGATGCAGAGTAAGTGAACGGATGATCTCAGCATGTGTGGTTCCCACTGTGAAGCATGGAGGAGGTTGTGTGATGGTGTGGGGGTGCTTTGCTGGTGACACTGTGATTTACTTTGAATTCAAGGCACACTTAACCAGCATGGCCACAGCAGCATTCTACAGAGATACGCCATCGCATCTGGTTTGGGGTTAGTGGGACTACAGGACAATGACCCAACACACCTCCAGGCTGTGTAAGGGCTATTTTACCAAGAAGGAGATTGATGGAGTGCTGCATCAGATGACCTGGCCTCCACAATCACCCAACCTCAACCCAATTGAGATGGTTTGGGATGAGTTGGACCGCAGAGTGAAGGAAAGGTAGCCAACAAGTGCTCAACATATGTGGGAACTCCTTCAAGACTGGAAAAACATTCCAGGTGAAGCTGGTTGAGAAAATGCAAGGGCTGACTATTTGAAGAATCTCAAATATAAAATATATTATCATTTGTTTAACACTTTTAAGGTTACTACATTATTCCATATGTGTTATTTCATCGTTTTTATGTCTTCACTGTTATTCTACAATGTAAAAAATAGTAAAAATAAAATCCCTGGAATGAGTAGGTGTGTCAATTTTTGACTGGTACTGTATGTATGTATGTAAGTGTGTGTGAACAGTGCATTCGGAAAGTATTCAGACCCCTTGACTTTTTTTTTTACGTTACAGCCTTATTCTAAAATTGATTAAATTGTTTAGTTCTCTCATCAATCTCTGCACAATACCTCAATGACAGAATTTTTTTTAAATTTCAGATTTTTTTTATTTTTACTGAAATATCACATTTACAGAAGTATTCAGACCCTTTACTCAGTCCTTTTTGAAGCAGCTTTGGCAGTGATTACAAATCCTCTTGAACGGTGTCAGGTTGGATGGGGAGTGTCGCTTCACAGCTATTTTCAGGTCTTGTCCCGAAGACACTCCTGTGTTGTCTTGACTATGTCAACCTCATGGATTGGTTTTTGCTCTGACATGCACTGTTAACTGTGGGACTTTTATATAGACAGGTGTGTGCCTTTCCAAATCATGTACAGTCGTGGCCAAAAGTTTTGAGAATGACACAAATATTAATTTCCACAAAGTTTGCTGCTTCAGTGTCTTTAGATATTTTTGTCAGATGTTACTATGGAATACTGAAGTATAATTACAAGCATTTCATAAGTGTCAAAGGCTTTTATTGACAATTACATGAAGTTGATGCAAAGAGTCAATATTTGCAGTGTTGACCCTTCTTTTTCAAGACCTCTGAAATCCGCCCTGGCATGCTGTCAATTAACTTCTGGGCCACATCCTGACTGATGGCAGCCCATTCTTGCATAATCAATGCTTGGAGTTTGTCAGAATTTGTGGGTTTTTGTTTGTCCACCCGCCTCTTGAGGATTGACCAAGTTCTCAATGGGATTAAGGTCTGGGGAGTTTTCTGGCCATGGACCCAAAATATCGATGTTTTGTTCCCCGAGCCACTTAGTTATCACTTTTGCCTTATGGCAAGGTGCTCCATCATGCTGGAAAAGGCATTGTTCGTCACCAAACTGTTCCTGGATGGTTGGGAGAAGTTGCTCTCGGAGGATGTGTTGGTACCATTCTTTATTCATGGCTGTGTTCTTAGGCAANGATCCGATAAATGGTTGATTTAGGTGCAATCTTACTGGCAGCAATATCCTTGCCTGTGAAGCCCTTTTTGTGCAAAGCAATGATGACGGCACGTGTTTCCTTGCAGGTAACCATGGTTGAAAGAGGAAGAACAATGATTCCAAGCACCACCCTCCTTTTGAAGCTTCCAGTCTGTTATTCGAAATCAATCAGCATGACAGAGTGATCTCCAGCCTTGTCCTCGTCAACACTCACACCTGTGTTAACGAGAGAATCACTGACATGATGTCAGCTGGTCCTTTTGTGGCAGGGCTGAAATGCAGTGGAAATGTTTTTGGGGGATTCAGTTCATTTGCATGGCAAAGAGGGACTTTGCAATTAATTGCAATTCATCTGATCACTCTTCATGACATTCTGGAGTATATGCAAATTGCCATCATACAAACTGAGGCAGCAGACTTTGTGAACATGTATGTTTGTGTCATTCTCAAAACTTTTGGCCACGACTGTACAATCAATTGAATTTACCACAGGTGGATGCCAATTAAGTTGTAGGATGATCAATGGAAACAGGATGCACCTGAGATAAATTTCAAGTCTCAGAGCAATGTGTCTGTGTTTTTTTTAATTTTTATAAATTAGCAAAAAATTATAAAAACCTGTTTTCGCTTTGTCATTATGCGGTATTGTGTGTTGATTGCTTAATTTTAAATTAATACATTTTAGAAATAAGGCTGTAACAAAAATAAATGTGGGAAAAGTGAAGGGGTCTGAATACTTTCCAAAGGCACTGTGTATACATAATGTTTTTTATTTGTTGTATTATACAGAGCTCATTTGGAAAGGAGACCTAGGTTTCAAAATGTCATCTCTGGCAAAATAAAGGTTAAATCAAATAAAATACAAATTTTTAATCCGTAGCCCAATAAACTGCATGCTTTCCAGAGTCGTAGTGGGAGGACCGCACAACATATCATTGCGTGACTCCATGTTTACTTCTATATGGATGGTTATTATATCAATATTTGCGCATTTACACCACCATTTGTCACATAATTAATTTTACCGATACAAAAAGATCCCACATTGTCTAGCGTATTTTGCTTTGTCAACATTTGGAAAGTTTACCCAACACATTTGCTGTTTTCCATTAGCCCTGTTGTGACATTCTTTATCCGACATGTACTTTACTCGCTTAAAAAGGTTGCATGGAAACCTGGTTAGTAGTGATGCCATATAGCATTTCGATTTTTGGTTTCACATGGACTGAAAAGCCTATATGAATTTGAGATCAAGGTTTCCAACTACTGGTCAGTAATTGTATCAGAATAATAGCCATCATTTGATACATGCCCCACACCTGCAGAGTGATAATGAAGCAGTCAAACTCTCATATAATCAATATTCTTAAGACATCATATGAAATGGATCAACTAGAGGCAAGCATTATATTGACTTATCAGCCTTCAAATGTTGCAGCCTTTTTGGTACAATAGGACTCAGTCATTGCTGATTGTTAATCAGAGTTAGGTGACTAACTCATTGATCCTGCTCATTGTAATACGACATGTTTAAAAGTTATAGTTAAATCATCCATAAGGCAGAAGTCTATTTACCTGGTATGTATTTAAAAATGACACTGTAATGTATGTTTACCAGGTAGTAACCAGTTGTAGGAGGTACCAAAAGTATTCATTGTTACCAGACCTGGGTCAAATACTTGTTTGCCCGGTACCATGGAACCAATAGAATAGTCCCAAGTTTAAACTCCCAGCTAATTCAAACACATCTCAAATATTTACATTTGACTGTGGTGACCTAGCCTAAAATCCAGAATCTGTTTTGTGCTTACATTCCACTCCTTGTACTCTGTGTTATGCCAAATAAGACAAGACAAGAAGAGGTGAGCTAAACAGACAGGTGCCCAGGCTAATTGTGACCTTTTTACATACACAACAGGGCCAAACTGAGCGAGCTGTACTGGGCTATTCTGGTAACGCATGCACCATAGTTGCTGGAAATTACCATGTAAAAATAACATATCAGAGACGGCACAGTAGAGTTCGGGTTGGCCCAGAATCAGGCAATTGTTTCTTAATACCAGCGGAAACAGTCACACATTGAATCACACTGACACCTTGTATTCACCTTCCCTCTTATTGGTGCACTCAGAAAAGAGGAGGAGCGAGCAAAGAAGGCGAAGGAGGGCGAGGAGAAGACCGAGCAGGAGCGACTACGGACCATGGGTTACGACGAGAGCAAGTTGGCGCCATGGCAACGGCAGATCATCCTGAAGAAAGGAGACATGGCGAAACAGTAGATAGCCCCCCCAACTGACTCCCAGTCCAACCCTCTGCACCTTTAATGTAAACCAACCAACCCACCCCTAACCCAACTACTACCAAAATCCCCTCCCATACCCAACCCTCATCGCACCCCACCCCAACCAGGTTTCCACTAGATAACAGCCACAGTCAGATTCCAGAGCCACAAAGGCAAAATTAGCTACAAAAATGTACATTTTGGCCTTAATTTAAGGTTATTAGGGTTAGGTTTAAAATAAAATGTAATTATAGAAATTATAGTTTAGCCATAATTATGACTTTGTGGCTGTGTTAACTAGTGACGACCCACCAAACAGGACCATGCCACCTCCCAACATGCTTTGCAGCTCTGCCATCCTGAAATGGTGTGGCCTCACCAAGGTCCCGTGGAAAAAAACTGTACGTATCGCAACGTTAGCGGTGTCTGATTCAAAGGACTACATTAGCACATTGAATAGATGCTCCTACCCCTTTTTGTCCTGTCAAAACTGTATGTATCCCAACTGTATGAAGACCCTTAGTCTTGAATCATATACACTAGCTTTACTTTCCTTCAAATTATTTAACTTGACTCTTTGTAGGAATTTCCCACACAATTCCGTACACTCGAACAACCTTTCTCAATGTTGATCTGTCTTGTTGGTAATTGTGGGAAAAGTTGTCATTGCTATAGGTTCAGCAGTTTTTCATGAATAGAACAACTGTCCACGATCTGTTTTCTCTGCATTTGCTTCACCCACACTTACATTGATAATTGAGCTCTAAAACTAGACTGTTGTATTCTACTGTAGGTTTGCTTTTAGGATGGATGCTTTTAAGTGTCATGGTTAACATAATAAGCGATGGCATTTTGATACTGTATATCATCATCTCCATGTATTGCACAAAGACCTATATAGAATCAGACCATTCTACTTAATGATGCTATTTTTCATTGAGCCCATCTGAACTGCTAGAGATATTATTGAAACAGTCCCTCCTGTACCTGTTCTTTTTTTCAGTGTACATGAATACATGGCTAACTGCAACCATAACAGTAATTTAAAATGGTTTTATTAATATTGTTAGTTGCGGATAACGTAAGTAAAGTAAAAAATAACACTGAACAAAAATATAAAAGCAACATGCAACAATTTAAATGATTTTACTGAGTTAGTTCATATAAGGAAATCAGTCAATTGAAATGAATTCATTAGGCCCTAACCTATGGATTTCACATGACTGGGAATACAGATATGCTTCTGTAGGTCACAGATAATAAAAAAATGTGTAGCGGCGTGGATCAGAAAAGCTGTCCGTATCTGGTGTGACCACCATTTGCCTAATGCATTGTGACACATCTCCTTTACGCTGTTGATTGTGGCCTGTGGAATGTCCCACCCCTCTTCAATGGCTGTGCGTTACTGGATATTGGCGGAAACAAACCGTCGTACACGTCGATCACGAGCATCCCAAACATGCTCAATGGGTGACATGTCTGGGGAGTATGCAGGCCATGGAAGAACTGGGACATTTTTAGCTTCCAGGAATTGTGTATAGATCCTTGCGACATGTGGCCGTGCATTATCATGTTGAAACATGAGGTGATTGAGGAGGATGAATGGCATGACAATGGGCCTCAGAATCTCGTAACGGTATCTCTGTGCATTGAAATTGCCATCGATAAAATGCAATTGTATTCGTTGTCCGTAGCTTATGCCTGCCCATACCATAACCCCACCGCCACCATGGGGCACTCTGTTCACAACGTTGACATCAGCAAACCGCTCACCCACATGACACCATATACGCTGTCTGACATCTTCCCGGTACAGTTGAAACCCGGATGAATCTGTGAAGAGCACACTTCTCCAGCGTGCCAGTGGCCATTGAAGGTGAGCATTTGCCCACTGAAGTCTGTTTGCAATGTCAAGACCCTGGTGGGGACGACGAGCATGCAGATGAGCTTCCCCAAAACGGTTTCTGACAGTTTGTGCCGAAATTCTTTGATCTTGCAGGTAAAGAAGCCGGATGTGCAGGTCCTGGGCTGGCATGGTTACACGTGGTCTGCGGTTGTGAGGCAGATTGGATGTACTGCCAAATTCTCTAAAACGACATTGGAGGAGGCTTATGGTAGATAATGTAATGTATCTGGCTACAGCTAAGGTGGCCATTCCTGCAGTCAGCATGCCAATTGCACGCTCCCTCAACTTGAGACATCTGTGGCTTTGTGTGACAAAACAGCTAATTTTGTCCCCAGCACAAGGTGCATCTGTGTAATGATCATGCTGTTTAATCAGTGTCTTGATATGCCACAACTGTCAGGTGGATGGATTTTCTTGGCAAAGGAAAAATGCTCACTAACAAGGATGTAAATTGTTTTTTTTTTATTATTTAACCTTTATTTAACTAGGAAAACGAGTTTACAAAGTTAACACGTGTGCACAACATTTAAGAGAAACAAGCTTTTTGTGCGTATGGAACATTTCTGGGATCTTTTATTTCAGCTCATGAAACATGGGACCAACACTACTTGTTGCTTTTATATTTTTGTTCAGTTTGAGCATATAACCCTTTTTTACTTTTCAATGAATGTCCTTATTGTGATCATGGTGAATTATTTGTGTCTTGCATATTGTGTCTTATGGATGTCATAATTGACTGTGTTGTCCAACCAAAAGCACAGGTCTCTTGTTATCCAAGAGGATTGAACAATCCACAATCATGGCAATTAAAAAACACATAATATTTAGCAAATCGCTATGAGTTCAACAAGCAAACATGCTTTATTTTATCGATGTATAAAATATTAGGAGCACAATCGTAACAGAAGACTTATCAGCACACTGAATATTGCAAAAGTCCCACAAATACATCAGTGACTCCTGTGTCCTTTATCTGGCTTTCACCAGTAAACCTATTTTATGAGCAGATCCTTTTACTAGAGGAGAGTTCTCTCTCTTTATCTCTCTCTCACTATATTTTCAATCCACCTACAGGTTTTTATCTAGGTAAATGTTATCGTTTTTTTGTCAGGAGACCAAACTATAGGTAACTTGGATATTATGTGGCCATTGACACGTTGTTGGTTTCGTAGGATGATGTGAACTGTAATGTTGTGGCTGGAGTTGTTGGACCTCAGAAATGTGCCTGACGTGTCTTTCTGAATGTGTATATAAAACATACAGTATATGGGCATCCCCCAATGTCAGAAAATGTGCTACAGGTTTACTTCATATGTATTGGGTGTACATTTTTGCAAGTGTATCAAACATATGTTACATACATAATATATTATGAAATGCATGGTCCTTGTTGAGAAACTATTTGGAAATATTAAATTCATTGGATGCCAAATTGATGTGAAAATTTAAAACTATGTAAACGTCATTGCCATTAGAAGATTTTCTATACATTTAATACTGTATAGTTGAATTCGGAAGTTTACATACACTTAGGTTGGAGTCTTTAAATTTGTTTTTCAACCACTCCACAAATTTCTTGTTAACTAACTATAGTTTTGGCAAGTCGGTTAGGACATCTACTTTGTGCACGACACAAGTAATTTTTCCAACAATTGTTTACAGACAGATTATTTCACTTATAATTCACTGTATCACAATTCCAGTAGGTCAGAAGTTTACATACAATAAGTTGACTGTGCCCTTAAACAGCTTGGAAAATTCCAGAAAATTATGTCATGGCTTTAGAAACTCCTGATAGGCTAATTGACATAATATGAGTCAATTGGAGGTGTACCTGTGGATGTGTTTCAAAGCCTACCTTCAAACTCAGTGCCTCTTTGCTGGACATCATGGGAAAATCAAAAGAAATCAGCCAAGACCTCAGAAAAAGAATTGTAGACCTCCACAAGTCTGGTTCATCCTTGGGAGCAATTTCCAAATGTCTGAAGGTACCACGTTCATCTGTACAAAAATAGTACGCAAGTATAAACACCATGGGACCACGCAGCCGTCATACCGCTCAGGAAGGAGACCCGTTCTGTCTTCTAGAGATGAACATACTTTGGTGCGAAAAGTGCAAATCAATCCCAGAACAACAGCAAAGGACCTTGTGAAGATGCTGGAGGAAACAGGTACAAAAGTATCTATATCCACAGTAAAACGAGTCCTATATCGACATAACCTGAAAGGCCGCTCAGCAAGGAAGAAGCCACTGCTCCAAAACCCCCATAAAAAAGCCAGACTATGGTTTGCAACTGCACATGGGGACAAAGATCATACTTTTTGGAGAAATGTCCTCTGGTCTGATTAAACAAAAATAGAACTATTTGGCCATAATGACCATTGTTATGTTTGGAGGAAAAAGGGGGAGGCTTGCAAGCCGAAGACCGCCATCCCAACCGTGAAGCACAGGGGTGGCAGCATCATGTTATGGGGGCGCTTTGCTGCAGGAGGGACTGGTGCACTTCACAAAATAGATGGCATCATGAGGCAGGAAAATTCTGTGGATATATTGAAGCAACATCTCAAGACATCAGTCAGGAAGTTAAAGCTTGGTCGCAAATGGGTCTTCCAAATGGACAATGACCCCAAACATACTTCCAAAGTTGTGGCAAAATGGGTTAAGGACAACAAAGTCAAGGTATTGGAGTGGCCATCACAAAGCCCTGACCTCAATCCTATAGAAAATATGTGGGCAGAACTGAAAAAGCGTGTGCGAGCAAGGAGGCCTTACAAACCTGACTCAGTTACACCAGCTCTGTCAGGAGGAATGGGCCAAAATTCACCCAACTTATTGTGGGAAGCTTGTGGAAGGCTACCCAAAACGTTTGACCCAAGTTAAACAATTCAAAGGCAATGCTACCAAATACTAATTGAGTGTATGTAAACTTCTGGCCCACTGTGAATGTGATGAAATAAATAAAAGCTGAAATAAATCACTCTCTACTATTATTCTGACATTTCACATTCTTAAAATAAAGTGGTGATCCTAACTGACCTAAGACAAGGCATTTTTACTAGGATTAAATGTCAGGAATTGGGAAAAACGGAGTTTAAATGTATTTGCCTAAGGTGTATGTAAACTTCCGACTTCAACTGTAGTAACCCTCAATACTTTGTTGTTTCATTGTACCCATATAACATGATATTACAGTTCTCAGCCTTGCTTACATAGATTGTTGGTTCATGAACGTAAAACTATATTTTCAGATTGTCAAATGGAATCTTTGACCTTTGTAAATTGATTTATCTACTAGTGCCTTTGTATTTATTATGGATCCCCATAATACTTATCCTGGGGTCTGGCAAAATTAAGGCAGCTATACAATTTTAAAAACATTACAATACATTCAAAACAGATTTCACAACACACTAAATGTGTGCCCTTACTCCACTACCACGTATCTACAACACAAAATCCATGTATACGTGTGTGTGTGTAGTGCGTATGTTATCGTGTGTGTATTCATGTGTCTGTGCCTATGTTTGTTGCTTCACAGTCCCTACTGTCCATAAGGTGTATTTTTATCCTTTTTTAAAATCTGATTCTACTGCTTGCATTAGTTACCTGATGTGGAATAGAGTTCCATGTAGTCATTGCCCTATGTTGTACTGTGCGCCTACCATAGTCTGTTCTGGACTTGGGGACTGTGAAGAGTCCTCTGGTGGAATGTCTTGTGGGGTATGCATGGGTGTGTGCTAGTTGTTTAAACAGACAGCTCTGTGCTTTCAACATTTCAATACCTCTCACAAATAAATGTAGTGATGAAGTCAATCTCTCCTCCACTTTGAGCCAGGAGAGATAGAAATGCATATAATTCATATTAGCTATCTGTGTACATCCAAGGGTCAGCCGTGCTGCCCTGTTGTGAGCCAATTGCAATTTTCCTAAGTCCCTCTTTGTGGCACCTGACCACGCGACTGAACAGTAGTCCAGGACCTGCCTTGTTGACTGTGCTGTTAAGAAGGTAGAGCAGCGCTTTATAATGGGTTTAGTGAATGATTTGTCCCAAATACAATACTTTTCGTTTTTTTAATATTTAGGACTAACTAACCCATTCTGAAACTAACTGCAGCTCTTTTAAGAGTTGTAGTCATTTCAGTCGCTGTAGTAGCTGACGTGTATAGTGTTGTCATCCGCATACATAGACACACTGGCTTTAGCCAGTGGCATGTCGTTGTGGCATAGAGTAGAACACCTACTCGTTAAAGGGTTTTTCTTTATTTTTACTATTTTCTACATTGTAGAATAATATTGAAGATGTCACAACTACAAAATAACACATATGGAATCATGTAGTAACAAAAAAGTGTTTAACAAATCAAAATATATTTTATTTGAGATTCTTCAAATAGCCACCCTTTGCCTTGATGACAGCTTTGCACACTCTTGGCATTCTCTCAACCAGCTTCACCTGGAATGCTTTTCCAACAGTCTTGAAGGAGTTCCCACATATGCTTAGCACTTGTTGACTGCTTTTCATTCACTCTGCGGTCCAAACCATCTGAATTTGGTTCAGGTCGGGGGATTGTGGAGGCCAGGTCATCTGTTGCAGCGCTCCATCACTCTCCTTCTTGGTAAAATAGCCCTTACACAGCCTGGAGGTGTGTTGCGTCATTGTCCTGTTGACAAACAAATGACAAACAAAGTCCCACTAACCCCAAAGCAGAAGGGATGGAGTATCGCTGCAGAATGCTGTGGTAGCCATGCTGGTTAAGTGTGTCTTGAATTCTAAATAAATAACAGACAGCGTCACCAGCAAAGTACCCCCACACCATAACACCTCCTCCTCATGCTTTACAGTGGGAAATACACATGCGGAGACGATCCGTTCACCCACACCGTGTCTCACAAAGACACGGCATTTGGAACCAAAAATCTGGACTCCAGACCAAAGGACAAATTTCCACCGGACTAATGTCCATTGCTTGTGTTTCTTGGCCCAAGCAAGTCTCTTATTATTGTGTCCTTTAGTAGTGGTTTCTTTGCAGCAATTTGACCTTAAAGGCATTCACACAGTCACCTCTGAACAGTTGATGTTGAGATGTGTCTGTTACTTGAACTCTGAAGCATTTATTTGGGATGCGATTTCTGAGGCTGGTAACTCTAATGACCTTATCCTCTGCAGCAGAGGTAACTCTGGGTCTTCCATTCCTGTGGCTGTCCTCATGAGAGCCAGTTTAATCATAGCGCAAGATGCGACTGCACTTGAATAAACTTTAAAAGTTCTTGATATGTTCCCTATTGACTGACCTTCAGGTCTTAAAGTAATGATGGACTGTCGTTTCTGTTTGCCTATTTGAGATGTTCTTGCCATTATATGGACTTAGCCCTATTTGGTAAAAGACCATCTTCTGTACACCCCCCACCGTGTCACAACACAACTGATTGGACTCCAACGCATTAAGAAGAAAAGAAATTCCACAAATTAACTTTTAAGAAGGCACACCTGTTAATTGAAATGCATTCCAGGTGACCTCATGAAGCTGGTTGAGAGAATGCCAAGAGTGTGCAAACTGTCATCAAGGCAAAGGGCTATTTGAAGAATCTCAAATAAAATATATTTTTATTTGTTTAACACTTTTTTGTCAACTACATGATTTCATGTGTGATTTCATAGTGTTGATGTCTTCACTATTATTCTACAATGTAGAAAATGGTCAAAATAAAGAAAAACCCTTGAATGAGTAGGTGTTCTAAAACCTTTGACCAGTAGTGTAAATACAGATGAATATATTGATAAGTCACCTTGTCCTAGAGAGATTTACACGGTTATCAAAACGTTACACCAGGGTAAGCCTACACAAAACACAGCCCTTATTTTAAGTGTTTCTAAAAAAACCCTATGGGAAAACAATTGGAACCATTTCCCTGTTTGATCGCTAGGTTTTATGGGTATTATGACTCATACTGTGGTACTTTATAGTGGTTATATCAAATCAAATGTTATTGGTCACATACACATGGTTAGCAGATGTTAATGCGAGTGTAGCGAAATGCTTGTGCTTCTAGTTCTGACCATGCAGTAGTATCTAACAAGTAATCTAACAAATTCACAACTACCTTATACACACAAGAGTAAAGGAATGAATATGAGTATGTACATATAAATATATGGATGAGCGATGGCTGATCGGCGTAGGCAAGATGCAGTAGATGGTATGGAGTACAGTATATACATATGAGATGAGTAATGTAGGATATGTAAACATTATATAAATGCATCGTTTAAAGTGGCTAGTGATACATTTATTTCATCCAATTATAATTATTAAAGTGGCTAGAGATTTGAGTCGATGGCCGAACGGCATAGGCAAGATTCAGTAGATGGTTTAGAGTACAGTGTATACATTTGATATGAGTAATGTCGGATATGTAAACATTATATACAAAATTGTTTAAAGCGGCTAGGGCTCTGTAGGCCTACTAATGTCCTGCAAAACATACATCTGTACGATTTTCAGTCGATCATTGGTCATTTCAACTAATGAAAATATGCATTCACTTTATAAGAATATTTACAGTATATTATAGTTCCCCATCATAATCCAACTAAATGAGGATCTACTCCATTGTTTTTGTTGCCATTAGAGATTTGTAGAAACAATATGGATAGCTTTAAAAAATATTTCAGATCAGTAATGTTGACCTGAAATGTCACTGAGCACAGAGAGAGCTATATCAAGTCATAGATTTTAGTGTAAGAATGTAATGAAATGCACCTTGTAGGCCTAGGCTAACCCTAAAGTCTGTTTGTTGGGTCATATTTGATTGTAGGCTAAACAAGCACATTTGTAGCTTCACATTATGTTCTAAATGTTTTTCTCAATTTGATCCACTGACAAAAAATGAAATTGCATTTCAAAGGGATACTGCATAAATTAAGTTGCATATTGCATTGGCTTCATTGGCTACTCAACCTATGCTTCTCTGGAAAATAGTTGATTCCGACAACTGGACGTTATATCACACTAAGTTGTTTGCGAGAGGATCTCTTCGAGTTGGACAGGTACAGTACTTTTATGAATAGTTTTTAATTACGTTTTGCTAAGAGGGAATAACACAGCGGTCATCGACCGTGGGGCGCCACACTCACAATCCTTTCTAATCGATTTAATGGTAGAGTTTTCAGCGTGGGTATATGCAATTGTTTTGTTTAGAGGTGGCACCACAGGTTCAAAAGTGGTGTTGCAAAATTCGTACATGTATTTTCTAGGGCCTCATTTATAAACCTTGCGTAAATTTCTTTTCTGAAAGTCTGCGCACGCCATACATGTGCAAGTTTCCTGTTATAAAAATCAGACCTAAAACTGCGTGACGGAGCATTAGAACTCTGCCTGAAAAACGCCTTCCATTCACTTTTAATGGTGACAATAATGCCCTTATTTGCTGTCTAATGTTGAACTATTGGCATTAGGCCATGGCATGCAGAAGACCAATTGTTGTTTAATATTTAGTTTATCAATAGATTATTGGATTTTTATACCCTGGCTTGGTATAGGCTCAGATTAAATATGCAATTATGTCACGCTCCTATCTCACACCAACACTGTAGCATACCTATACTGTCAAATATTTCACATACAGTGGGGAAAAAAAGTATTTAGTCAGCCACCAATTGTGCAAGTTCTCCAACTTAAAAAGATGAGAGAGGCCTGTAATTTTCATCATAGGTACACTTCAACTATGACAGACGAAATGAGAAAAAGAAATCCAGAAAATCACATTGTAGGA